>ML170191.1:94996-107044 GCA_004355085.1 Rickenella mellea
GACGGCTGACGGCTGAAATGACTGTTGGTGGATGATAATTTGCCTGATCCGCCTGATTGGGCTGAACAGCAGCCGACAGCCTAATCAGGAAAATGTATCTTTCCTGATGTAATCGAACTCTAGTTTACTTTTTAGTTTTCGAATTTTCTAAATGACATCCATGAAAGCGTCCAGTGGCCCACATCAAAGTTCTTCCATCATCTACGACATTAAACAGGGGTAAAATAATTTAATTTGTGTTATAGGGCCATATACGAACCTGAGCTGTGTAACGAGTCATCCCTTTGATCTTCTTGCATTCTTCGCGAGCGTTCCTAGCAATTGCAGCATGGAGAAGACCTTGATTGTGGAATACCTTAAGATACCTTGATATTTTTGTGACCGTTGTGAGAAGCGTAATGGGGACAGTGCAACGATCGTCAGGGTACGGGAGGATGGCAATGAAGCTCAAGACCCACTTGAGACACATTTCCTCTCGGAAATCAGCATAAATTTTGCGATTATGTCGACGCTGTCGTACTGTCAACGGAATGTGAAGTTGACGCACGTCAATCCTTACCTCCAATTTGCGGGCTTCTTCTTCGTACGAGTGGCTTTGATGGATAAGAAAATCGTCTGACATAATGAAAAAAGACACTCCCGCAAGATACATTTCGAATAGACAGGCCGCTTTGTTTCCTCCGTACCCGACGAATCGTTCGTCGCACCTGCGCGCGATCAGTACGAAGAGCAGTTCCAGGTGGAGTAATCTTACCAAGGGAGACCCTCTCGGCGAAATATCACATAGGGTTCATACGCTTGCTGATAACCAGACGCTTTATAGACTTCACCGGGATGGGAGGAGAAGAACCGTGGATAATTCGTGTTGTTATGCCCTGGAATCCAGTCTCGGTGAAACATTGCAATTAATGACGCGTCGTACAGGTTTTTGAGTGACTGCGGGGCGTTCAATTGGGATCGGGAAGTAATTCAAAGAATTCTTTACCTCTTTAGATGACGGGAAGCTTTTTTGATTCAGTCCTTCCGTGTGATTAACGAACTCGAAGGCGGGGATAACGAGCGCCACCCTACCCTCCCTTAATAGCTCTATGATATCCTTGCTGTCTTCGTCCCTGTCTTGAATACTGTTTGATTCAAGGTCTTTTCCAACGTCCCGATGTTTGGAATCATAGGCACGCATGCTGCGGCGAATCCTAGCGCGGAAGTCCGTGCATGGAACAAAGTCGACGTCGAGCATCATGACGAAATCCGTCCGTGCAAACAGGCGCGCTGCGTTCCGCCAGGCGTTGAATTGCCGATCATGCTTCGAACGTGAATATGCCAAATGTACGTCGACGAAACGCGGAAAGAGTGGAGAAGACGAATATAAGATATCCAACGCCTCCAACAGCTCTTTCACCTGAGAGCCATCATCCTTCAACCCATAATATGGGGAATCAGCCAGTGGAACATGAATGGTGACGGAGATAGGGCCTTTGTATCGTTCAACAAGTTGCCCCAGAACTTCAAAACGGTTGCGAGTGACGAGTGTCGTGAGTGTGATATCTTCCTTGTCGAAACTACGTGATGCGCGATAATAGTACGGAACGAACTTCAAATTTGGGTCGCTGCTGCCGATCAGGGATCGGGATTCGTTTTGAGAACGAGAGGAAGGATGTGTATAAGAGACTGCAAAAGCTTTGGACAAAAAGGTGTCGGTGCTAAGAGAAATGGATCTCTCTGCGCGAGATGAATTCGGTGTTACTGAGTAATTGGACTTCCAGTGAATGACATCGTCCAGTCGAAGATTCCTCAGATTGATCTGTCGTATGGCATCGGAAGCACTTCGAGACCACGCAAAACCAGCTATACCGAGCTTTGAGTTGACGTTTTGAAGCCTCCCCAAATGCAAGCGATCGATAGCATCTGCGAAGGGACTAGGCAGACAGGGTGCCACAAGACGCAAGATTGGCGCCAGAAGCACACTAGTTGTGTACAATAAGGAGACACAGACATATAATGCTACACATGCGGAGAGGATCCGTGTTGTCTGGGCATAGATTCGCTTCGAAACCATTCGAGAAGCACAGCGCGGCGTGGTGGAGTGTAAGGAAAGATCAATTGTCACGTGAGCGTGACCTGTCGCGTTTCGCGAAAACATACCCAAGAAGATACCTACAATGATTCTACTTGTACAGGTATGAACTGCATGCTTTTAACTGGTACATGGAATGCGCAAGGTGGCGGGTGGTAATATTCATTCCTTTGGTTATGATAATATGAACTATTCGTGGTGGATTCGAACTGCGTGGTCACGATCGGTTGCTCGTGTAAAGCCAGCCAGTCCCTTAACATAAGCACTGTCATGGCTCTCTTCTATAAGCGAGCGTAGAAGACTTCAAGTTCTCGTATTCTGCAGGAGGTTCTTCGGGCTACCAAATACGATGAGGCGTCCGGCTTCGAAGACCACGTGAAAAAAATGAGATTAGTAAGGGCTTGGAAGGTTGGTAAATAACGGATTTTATTTTATCCGATTACATTATGGTTTGCAAACGATGAACGATTGTGATAATTGTGGTATTCTTGCTGAAATCGTTTCAAATTGACTTCTGGATTGCAGCCTCCTTATCGTAATCTTCAAGTTCGAAGGTTGCGGAATCGGGGAGAAAATGCGAAGTCATGTCTGCTTCGAGTACTCACTGATATTAATAGCAGCGGTTGCCTCGTCTAGAATTAGGAACGTACTCTGCCTCATAATGGCACGCGCAAGCGCAATAATTTATCGTTGTCCTCACGAGAAGTTACGTCCCACTGCCTTCAACCTTCGTACAAAACACATTATGTAGCCGGATGTCATTAGAAGTGATCACGAGTGATGTTGAAACAGGCAGAAGCTAAAATTCTAGGGTAATAAGTTAATCTATTGATCTACTAAGATGTTTTTCGCAGGATAGATGTTCCCGAATCTATCGCACGAGGTCATGAATCAGTATGAAAGAACAGATTACGGATTAGGTGCTTCCAACGGCAACATTGGTGTGAATAAGGAGTCACGTAGGTCCTTCATAGTCGCAGCATGGTATGCTTGAAAATATATGATAAATGCGACATCTTAGAAGACACAGAATCCGACGTACCAAGAAGTGGAAACTTCCAACCCATTTCTTCCAACAGTGCGATAGTCGTGTTGACTTCGGAAAGTACTCCAACTGCATCAGCCATTACAGAAATATCCGGACTAAGTAACATGTGGGTCGCTTCACGCATTAGCACCCGTGAAACAGCCAGCCATGTCACCTGCGTGGAGAGCAAAATTAAATTAATCAACCGAAATTGCGAAAGTTTACGTACTGCAACCACTGGCTCCAAATACTCGAAGTCCTCCATTAATAAATGCTCAATGGCTTGCATTGAGGAGCGAGCGGCGTCAAGGCACAGCCGGTAAGATCTTTCGTCTGAATCCGCAAAGACATTGTGCAATTGGATCATAGATACGTGTCCGAGACAGTGCGTGACGAAAGAATATTGACGTTTCTCCGCTGTCATATAAGCGAATGAATTTACAGCAGGCAAGCTGGATGTGAAATTGGAAATGGTGGCCTCGAGTGATTTATGTTCTGACAAAAAATTATCGCTCCGAGGAGTATCTAGGTGAACAAGGGTAAAAATGGGTTCGTAAACATATGACGTGGTTTTTTACCAGGTTTATGTTTTCCCGACAGTCGAGTAGCGCGCTCGAATAAAGCAGAGGCTTTGACCCGCATTGCAGAAAATGAATTACCCCGATCACCTTCCACAGACCTCCCTTGGTTTATTATAAATTTCAAGACCGTCTGCATTCCTGTCTCTATGACTGCATCCTACGCAATTTTGAGATAATAGTCCTAGAAAAATACTATGGTTGAACGTACCTCTTTGTCGTAATCTTCAAATTCCAATGGCCATGGAGTGTCAATCTCCGTCGTAGTTAACCAGTCATCAGAAAATTCTGCAACCGATCCCAATGCGACCGACCAGCATCGGTTCAAATTAAATACTGTCCAGAACGCCCGTATTACTTCGCCGGCTTTGACAGGCTCATGGATGACGGACTCCGCATAAGAATCGCATACCGAAACAACACCAGCGTTTTGTATTACATTTTGTCTTGAGGAACCAATTTTGTGTAGGCGACAGCTGACTGCTATGGACATTGCGGCAGAACCATGGTGGCGACCTTCAAGAAACCGCCCGACACAAAAGAAGTATATGGCCAAGAGGGACTCCGCTTGCATGGCGCAAACAAAGTCTTCCGGTACGCTACTATCCAGCGCACTCGCCAACGGACATAGAACACCATTCAGATAGGCTTGCTCCCGTCGTAAGAGACTCTCGTGCCCCGAAAGCCGCAATGACCATACGTAAATAGCGTTTAGCATCGCCGCTCGTGCTTTCGACGATTCCAGGGTTGGTGATGTGATTGTATCAAGGAACCTATCAATTTTTAATGCGAAACCAAGCTGATTTGCACTCTTCAAGAATTGTGCCAGACTTCGGCGCGCTATAAGTCTGGAACATATTTTTATTTAAAATAAATTATATGACGTACAGGAATTGTCGACGAGGAGGGCTTTCGAGTTGCCAAAATGTGGCCGAGTAAGACATATCCATGCTATTCAATGGGCTCGACGGCGTGTCAGGCGGGGTCACCGCCGCAGACTCTGTATTTGAGTCTGAAGATACGTCAGAACCTTATAGAAGAAATCAGAACGAAAACTATCGTAAAATACCATTATTATTTGTACCTCCCTCATCAGAATCGAGATTTATTATTTGTGCTCTGGTGCGGCTTGTTCCGGCCTGGGGGATCTGAAGCCGAACCGGGGGTGCAACTGTGGATGGATTTTCCAGGTCATGGATGCGCGTTTGAAGCCGTTTGATGCGCTCTTCGAGAACTTCCATGTACGTACGTCCCTGCTTGTCTGTATATTCGCAATCTTGTGGGCTCGCCCGTCTAAGGCATTGGTCACAAGTAGGGCGTGCTCCGTTACACCGCTGAGTACATTGTGGGCCGGTTTTAACCTGGATAATGGTGCAAATTACTCACTAATTTTCTTCGCCTAATCATAATAAGGTGAGTAAACATGCATGAACAACCTGATCAAAAAGTTTGCACCTGCAACTAATGCATGCTTTCCCCCTCAGCAAGCTGTCTCCGGAAGAGGGAGGTACTTCAGTAGTATTATACTGTGCCATTTTGATAATTTCGTCAGACAAAAGGGGAATGAATCTTTATCAGGAGGTAGGACTGAACGATATTCTTTGTTCGCAACTGCGCTGCCCTTTATGCAATTTTGCGAACACGCATGCCATCACGGTTTACTCATCCAAAGCAGGCCATTTCGTCGATCCAAAGGGAAGTGGCGGCGCCTATTCGAGAAATCTCAACCCCACCGCTGACTCATCGCATCAAACCGTGACGCACGTGCTTACTCATCCGTTCTCGTCTCCCGACTTTGCCCAATCTCAATCATCGCGGACACATCGCGGACCCACCGCGTCTCCGTTGTCATGACTCCAAGGTTTAGAAAGGTTACAGCATAACGATAAAGCGGTGCGCCGATCATGACCCAAGCTGTGCACCCCCGGCTTTGTACTCTTCGAACTTCTGCACATCCATCTCCCTTCGCCTCTGCTTACCACGCAAGAGCAGAACTGTCGAGCAAGCTACGACGACGAATGCGCCTTGAAAGATAAGAGCGCGATGCATGTTTTGCGGAGGTCTGGCGTCCACCCCGGCGCGAAGGGCAGCTTCAACTGCGGGAGAGGGAGCGAAGGTAGGTTAGCACGGCTACATCCCATCACCGACACTTTGATAATGATGCTGCGCACCTAGTACGAAAATGATGCCAAGAAGATTGCCGCTGTGGGGGGATGACGTCGTTGTCGATCAATAAACGCAGCTGCGGAAGACACGCAAGCACATTGCTCGTACCTCCACCACAAGATTGCGGAACTCCCGTCTGCGCTGCGGGTTAATTCACAGCCCAGCTCGAGACCAACGGGAAGCATCGATACTGAGCAGACACCGATAAGGACGAAAATAGCGTACAGGGCGGCAGTGTTGTTTGGTTTCACTGATCCGAGGCAGGTTTGCGTCAGCCCGAGGTCGAATAAGAAAGACGGAAGGTGGTACGTACCAGCCCATATGAGACTTAGCCATAAAGCTGCGATTACGGGACAAAAGATGCGAGCAGTGAACGCGAGGTGGTGCGTCATAACTCGGTCGAAGAGTGGTGCGGTGACTATTGCGGCCACGATACCCGATAGAAGCAAAGCGGCACCCTACATTACACGTAGGTTAGGACCGTCGGGCAAGTTGATATAAGCCGATCATCACCATAAAGCCAGCTGTGTTCTCCGAGTAACCATATGGTTCAAGGAGCTGTGATGATTGAATAGAGTAGGCGTTTGTTCTGCATAACGATTAGCCGACCTCGACACGAACGAATATGAGAGGGCCAGTGCGTACGCGGCGACCAAAGTCCCAAACAGCAAAGTCAGAATGACGAAGTCGATCCGTTCACGAATGGTCATCCGCGAATCAAGGGACGCGTGGTGATCATTCAAAGGTTGCTTGCCAATTAGAGCGCGTAGCATGGTTAGCATATGAGGCGTGGGTTGTGATCCGGCGTATGCTGATCATCGTCGCTTAGATCAGGGAGGTTTGGAGCGTGGGAGCGAGACTCACTAGGTGGCGTCGGCGGCTCCGATTTGATGAGGAAAACAACGGGTGAAAAGACGGTACAGACAATTCCGAGAATAAGAATCTTTCAAATGTGTTAATGACTCCGACTGGATTGTGAAGGAGACGTACCGCAGGCCTCGCGTGCGTGGGTATAGGAGAAATTAGTTGACCGAGAGCGCCACCGATTGGATTAGCTGGAGGTATTCATTATAGTCAGAATGGGAGGGATGTTCTCGAACAGAATCGTACCAATTGACATGACCATAGTGGCTGTTGTGCGCCCTTGCAGATCAAACCATGTTTGCGAATAAATAGGTCCAATAATTTGGAAGATAGCTTGTGAGAGCGCAGAGAAGAACTAGATAAATCGCGATCAAAAACAGGAGTCACTTTGAATGAATGTGAAACCAACAAACCTGCCCAATGATGAGAAGTGCATATGCTCCGTTAACGGGTAATGACCTGGCTGTTCCTGCGTAGCGGACCCATGAGGCGAGTATCAGCGTCGCAGTACCAATCATGCACTAGCAGAAACATAAATCTCCGCTCGTGGAAAGGAAGTGAGGGCTCACTGTGGTCCGCAGACCGAGTCGTTTCCGTAAAACAGGGACGAATGGCGCGAAAACAATGTAAGTTAAGGCGATGATGTTACCGAGCCAATTGTTTTGATCCAATGTGATTCCGAAATCATTCACCACTGAAAGCGAGGAATTAGATGGAACACAGCAGACTTGGAATCAATCAGAACGTACTTTCAGTTGAGATAGGTCCAAAATATGTCCAATTCATCCCACCCACGATGTTCAATATTACGATTCCTGTCACGCCCCAAAACCTCGCCTTGTAAAGCCGATACTCAACGACGGGTTGAATCTCCACAGAGCGCTCAGTCCGTTGGCCGGAAGACATTTCGTTGAGCTGTATGGAGCCTTTCCCATCAGTTGAGTTCTTCGTGTCATCCAGACCGCCATCCATTTCCATGCAAAAGCAACAATAGTAGAAAAAGGAGTGATACGCCGCAATCAACAGTTTTGAATGCTGTACGTGAAGCGGGTGACTCTGCTGAGTCCCGCACTAGTGGTGCTCGGGAGGTTCGGGATTAAGGAGTGGAAGAACCTGGTTCAGAAAAGGAAATTGTCACGAGTCACATTAAATTCACCACATGTGATTCCGTCAATGGGTGCAAGGATACCGGAAGCAAACCCGTGAAAGCCGCGAAATATACGGGGAAATTGTGGAAATTACAATGAAAGAAACTATCATGTACCAATTTGGGTCGCTTGAAAGGTAAAAAAGTGCCTTCCAAGTCTGAGTTGTTTGAACCCTGCCAGTCTGTTGTTTTGCGAAGTTACGCATGAAAAGAGAGGCACGGGGACACAACATGCTGGAATGATATGATTGCCAGTGTGTCGAAATGTGAAGGTGGGGAACTGCGCAAGATTCAAACACCGCTCGACTGTCGGATTCTTCCGGTCCACTGGCACCAATTTGCGAGCACAAAGACCTTCCGCAAGTTAAAATTTCAGCGGCAGCCCAAACTCCGAGTCGAGGTAGAGTTTGAGCGTCGATCACCCGAAGCTGCGTCGATCCTGACTTGGCGGAATCGATCATAACGTTATTTTAGCTCCGCAAGTGGGTCAGGTTTCAAGATATCCAGCTAGTCCTTGTTCGATATTGCGGGGCCTGGCGCATGATACACATCAGAACACGCCTTCAAAGTTCAAAGTGGAAAATATATCAATCCGAACTCTCTCCACGCCTTCCCATATCCCAAGTTTTTACGTTTATTTGCTTCGAACAACTTCCAGGTCCATTCGCCGCCTTTCAATTGTTTACGGATTCATGTGTCAATCAAAGAGGAATCAGACGATCCCAGCAATCTTCGGTCGGTGGGCTTAACGCCTACATGTACGTAAATTGAAACGTACACAAGGCCAATCCTTCGTACATCAAAACGATTGGCTAATGGTTATCTAGAGTGAGGTAACGTGTGCCCTAGAATTGTTTGGCAGACTTGCTCAATGTGATAAAGTTTCGTATAGCTGGCAATTGAGTGGCATTTTCTTGTGGAATGGGACGATTGATGCAGACCGGGGTATGCGTGCGCCGTCCATTGCGAATGAGAGCGACCCTGAGCTGGGGAGATCATATCATAATCGTCAAATATCCCAGTCTCCTCCACCCATCGCACCCATTCCCACTCCGACTGGTCGTGCGGTCGTCTCAGTCTACGATGTCCTTACCCTTTCCATCTACGCACCCGCATCTGCCTGGGATAACGAAGATTTTAGAACTGAACTTCTGGGGTGATTATCTGATCATCTTTGCGATTAACGTGGACTGATCATCGTGGAAGGGTTTGCTGCTGCCACATTGTTCGTTGACGCGTTTTGACATCTGAGGATCACACTAAACTCGATGGCAGGTTGATGGGTGTATCTATCTGCCAGGGATATGCCTACTTCTCAAAATTCAAGGACTCCTTGAAGCTCAAGTTATTTGTACGTCGGTCCCCATTCTGCCAAAAAGTCATGCCCTAACTTGTAAGCTTCCAGATTGGTTTCTTATTGTGCGTTGCTACTATGATGAAACCTTAGCTAGCTGAACTCCGACACAGAGCCTTAGACATTTCATCAACTGTGCTCTATGCTATCGCTTTGCGGATCGTTCTGGTGGGTGTTTTATCTCGCGAAAATTCATGCCTGAGCCTTATCTCCCGGCAAGATTTTAAATGCTGGCCAACCGTCATCATGGGTCGTATCAATACCGTCAGCGACTTCCCACTCTCCTTACTTTCGCGAATTCATAGTATTCATTCAGAGTATTGGTAGCTGAGAGCGTGGTGACAACTACGATCACCTTACTGTCCGTTTCAATTTGTTCTGCCTATATCCCTCTGCCTAACTCGCTTTAGAGCCCAATTATTCTTTGCGGACCGGGTGTATCGAGGTCGGTTGTTCTCAAACGAGGTCTTGTAGCTATCTGACCGAACTGTCAGTGGGCCGGGGAAAACGTATTTTCCCGTTGTTAATCGTGAGTAGAGTGGAATGTCGTTACGACACGTTCTGATTTGTTTGAAAGGTTATATTCGCCTTACTTGGAGCTGGTACGTGACGACACCGTTAAGATCGTTGCAGAGCTTACCTTCGGGACTTCATCCTACAGCAGGAGGCATATGTGGGTGTTCACATCAATATGTTGGTCCACCTGCCGATCAACGCAATGATAGCTCGAGCGGTTTTCATGGTCGCTCTACGACTTCAAAATCTGGAGGATAAGAATTATAAGGTGTGGTTTCCCATATCCTCCCTATCCCTTTCACCAGTAATCGCGCAATCACAGGTGGCAACCGCAACTGAAGGGGGATTCACAATCATTAGCGATGTACTCGCAACTATGGCCATGTGCATCACATTTGTTAGATCAGGACGTGACTCCGCAAGGTAGCTATTGTGTCAATTTGGTGTTATATATCCTGACAGGCATTCTTCGTAGGCTCGATTCCCTTCTTAAATCGCTGCTTATCTATGCCTTGAACCGCGGGATCCTCGTTACATCTGCACAAATTTCACTGGTGATGGTCTATTTTTACTCTCCAATGAAGTTCTATTGGTTGGTCTGCCTTGTTTATGCCGTCGTTGCTCCTCATGTAATCGAAAAACGCAGGGTTCCCATCCATATGTGTTTAAGCAAAATATACTTGAATACGCTTCGTAAGTCACTTCCCCTTTCAATGTCGTAATGTTGTTCACGTCGATCCACGAAACAGTCGCTATGTGTGTTCATCGACGAACGACCGGACCATTTCTGTCATCTCACACTTTCCACTATAGGCTAAATGCACGTGCACAACTACGAGCGAAAGCAACCAATGCGAATAGTGAAGGGCATAGTAGAAGCAACTCCAATACACATCCGCAATTCGCCAATTTTCCGACCGTAGATGTCACCAGTGGAATATTGTCAACGCTCGAATTGGACTCCGTCGCTGCAAGCGTAGTATGTGGAATATTGCCAATAACGCAATGCTTGTGGTTAAATTTCGTACCACAGGACATTCCCAAAGACACCATGAATATAGCACTTACACCCAAGACAGAGGATGGTGTCATGACGACTGGCATTGGATCGGTGCGCCGCCGACCATATTACGTACGGCATTCCACCCAACTCATTGCTTTGCAAAAATAGGACCTAGAAGTACAAATGGTGCCCCGATCGACTTCTCCTCCAGGAATCGGATTTACCGCCTGGTGAATGATACAACGATGAGAAAGACGCTTTACGAACGGACTCGTAACTTGAAACGCATTGTTTATATTGTATGATAACTCTACTAATTTATTACTTCGCATTTTGTATGAACGTCCAAGACATCGTTTCAATTTTTCAGAATGTGGGGGCCCAAAAATCACGCAATCCCGGTGGTTAGCGATGATGAGTGATGGTGCATAGTTCGCCTTGCGTCGTCAACGCCACTCGGCACTGAAAATGATTTTCAAATTTCGAAAATTCCTACGCTGGTCCTTCAAGCGAAATCTTAGGACCCATAGCAAATTGGTAGGGTGGCCTGGCATCAATCAGGCCAAATTAGGTGATTTTTTGGAGCCGCCAGCCTGACTTTTTGCGGACGAAATAAACCGGCTTGGGTACTTGACGACAGGATTTCGACATTATAGTTTTTCCATTGATATATGTCAAGAATTAAGCCGACCAATGCACTAATGGTACTTGGTAGAGTAGGGCCGATGCTTTGCACGGCCGAGCGATTCCTTTCCTTGTTTTTTAAACAAAATAGAGATACAGATCCCTTTTGATGGCGTCGAGATCTGTTGGGAATTATTCAAAGGACAAGAAATGCATATTTACCTTACAATCGACTTCTGATTTCTTGCAGACCCTCTCAAATTCCAAATAAATTTTCAGAATGTTGTGTTTAACTCTCTGAACAATTTTTAAGGCGTAGCCAATATTTGAACACTTCAAAAAATTTAGAGGGACAAGCGAGAGGTAAAGACCAGTCAAATGTCGTGTTTGGCACAGTGCGTGGCTCATCGTAGGCTTCAATGGACCTTATAAAGGTTGAAAAATGATGAAATGGTCCACTAGTACAATATGGATACAATTTATACAGCATGGAGGCCTGCAGCCAACTTCGAACGTGCAAATTGACTCTGCAGCGATGTTTAGCTTGCGCCACTATGACGGTCCGTCTCGGACAAAAATCACGGTTTGTTTTTGTTTTCACAATTTTGATTTTGAACGAGGAACGCCAGGAATCCTGGTGATTCCTGGTGATTCCTGACGTTCCTGACATTCCTGACAGAATTCTGTCAGGAATG
>ML170191.1:110109-129913 GCA_004355085.1 Rickenella mellea
CAGGAATCCTGGTGATTCCTGGTGATTCCTGACGTTCCTGACATTCCTGGGAATTCACGGGGCACACGATCGGGCATGCAGGCTTTTTGCTTTTCAAAACTCATGCTTTTGTTTTTCGTTCGCGCAGTTTCAAATTCAGCGAGAGGAAAATAGTTTTCAGTTTTAACACTTTCTTTTCAATGTAACAATTCTATTTTTGAATAGAACACATTTCCGTTTCCGCGAACAGGATTTGGGAAGAAGTTCTGAGTTACGGCTTCTCATTCTGTGGAACACGGGCTTCTCGATCAAGAACAACAACAACTGTGCCCTTCGTACTCGATTGCCCAGGTCTCCAAATGCCATTTAAATATAATTGAGACGGCAAGCTTGTTCGCATTGAGGAGGCATTCCGCGGGGATTGACTTCTATGCCGAGCTTGATCCGCGGCACGCCATTAATATTGCTGAGATCACGTTTTCGAGAACCCACCCGACATTCCTGATCTTCTTACTGGGCTCTGGTCAACACAAAACCGGTAATTCTTATGTTATCAAAGCTACAGAAATACAACGAGATATTCCAAAATGTAAATACATTGAGGAAAAATGAAACTGTACCATCCGAAATCAAAATTGTGCGACTTCAAAATTAAATTTGCAAAAGCAAAAATTGAACCGAACAAATGTAAACTGAAATTTTAGAAATGAAATTTGAAACCATGAAGCAAGGAAATGAAAAATGGTTGACTCAAAAGTAAAACAGCAGGCATTGAAATTGAAAAGAAGCACAATCATCGGGAATCCTGAGGATTCCTGATGAATTCCTGACATTCCTGACAGAATTCTGTCAGGAATGTCAGGAATCCTGAGGAATCCCGGTTCAAAATCAAAATATTCAAAACCAAAGCCAAGAATCAGTGTATTTTGTCCGGGGCGGACTGTCATAGCGCCACACTACCGACGAGGCAATCGTGGCCACTGAGGTAAGTTACTAGTATTGATGTTGGCGATGGAGAGTTCCGAAGCCGAAGGACATCGGATCAAGCGCGGCACGAACACGAACAGCTAAGTACAAGGCTCTTTGAAGACTCGGAAGGGGTGGGGGAAGTGACATAAAAAGGCTTATGCGGAGTCCATCAGGCGGGTCTGAATTGGTACAAGAAGTTGCTGATGATCGTGGTGGAAGACAGGATTTAATCGGTGCGCTACCCACCCAGCGGTCGGATTGTAGATATTTCGTGGGGGCGCTGTAGATCACGCGGGTTTCTATCGAATTGTTGGCTCCATCCTTATCATCTTCGCCATTCACGTCGAAGACTTCCTGAACTTCTGCAACCCGAAAGGGGTCATGCTTCAGTTGAACAAGGCCATCAACGGTTTTTTCTCGGTATCACATTCCTCGGCGACGTTCACTTGATCTTGGGGTTCGAAGTTCATGAGGGAAGGACTGTTTATCGCGCTTACGTGCAACCTCGACGAACTAACCCCACTCACTAGCACCTTCGACACTTTATAGTTATGATCTCGCGCAAAATGATGGGTTGCGTGTTGTCACCGCTCTGAATGGATTTCAATCAATGTCTGATAGCTGGTAACTTTGGACTGCGCATATTTTGAACGACCCTTACTCAGACTTAAAACAGTTCCCCGTCTAAATTGATATATGTTCCATCAATGTCTATGTCTATATCTCTATCTATGTCTTTAACTTCTAAGAAATGAAAATTCCATTCACTTATGTCAATCGTGAACAATCTGTGGATAGAAATTGAGCGTTTCAAGTATATATCATTGGAAGAATAACACCGCTCACATATTGTTGTTGACGACCATTCCCGCTTCACCCCTTTAACGAGTGTTGCCGCTTGTTCCGCTACCAGTGGCACCAGTGGCACCAGTGGCGCCACTGGCTTGTGATCCCCCGCCAGTGTTGCTTGCTGAGCCTCCTGTCCTGGATACGGAGGGTCCTGGTAAGTTGCCGATAAGAGGGGGCACATCTCTGGTAGGAACAGGATTCTTCGCCAGAATGACAGGAGTTGGGGGAGGATTGTTAGAGGCCGTGTTGTTGCTTGCTTGCCCAGTAGTAGATTGAGTGTTTTTGGTGGAGGACATCGTGGATAAGTTGTGATATTTGCACCGCTATAATGAGTCGAGACTGAGAGGTCTGGAGATTTGTTGAGTGAACTCAGCATTCGTCGGCCCAGCTTTTATATACCCACCTACCCAACGTTAGTACCTTTCGGTGCAGTCCTTTAGTTTCCAATTGGAGAAAAGCCGAGCGGTGCATGTCGGCATGGAAAGACCAAGAAACTAAACATTGGTGCCATCAAATTTATCAACGATTCCGCACCATTCCAAGACTAACCGCGAGGTGTACCAAGGTTCGGCCTTAGGCGGACAATTTTCTTCAAACCTGCATATTATTGGGTAGCCAGAAACGGGGAGAGGTGAATCACCAGAACCCCAGAACCAGTGTGAAGTATACGTGCGGTAGCGAACCTCAAAACTTCCGCCGCTATGCCTCGCCACGTCCATAGGGTCACACAAACTTGAACCCAAAACTAACCGCATTGAAATCAAGTTAGCTCAGATTTGCCTGCGACTCGGACTGCTCACGTTACTCATCTTATCGTCAAGTATCATATGATTAAGGGGAACAGGAATATCTCTAGAAATGCCCTCCGAAACTCAAAACCACAAAGAGCGGATTGAATTCAAAATTCTATGGCCGTTAAAGCCAAAATCAAATTACTGGGTACGTGGGGGAAGATGGCTGTATACTGACCAATTCTAGCGACTCGGACACCCATATCGGATCCTCCCCAAATGCGGCGGCCGAGAGATGGTAATAGCGGTGTTTCTTCATGCAGCCGCCAGTTCGACAGAGTCCTATGCAAGTAGCTAGTTAAGGTCTAAGAGCATCTCAAGGGGGATAGGATCGGAAGCGCACGTCTCGATGCCATGTGAATGCTGCTATAGCTTTCTGGAGCCTGCACCATCCCCAAAAGCATGTAGACTAGTAATCATGCGTTTATGATTATCGGTTGACACAACTAAACCATAAG
Organism: Rickenella mellea; assembly: GCA_004355085.1. NCBI lineage: Eukaryota > Fungi > Basidiomycota > Agaricomycetes > Hymenochaetales > Rickenellaceae > Rickenella > Rickenella mellea. The sequence goes on from ML170191.1 coordinate 113,156, forward strand.
AATGATTTATCAGAATGGAGTTTTGATGCCCAGATTGTTTCACCCGAGAATGAATGGTGGTAGCCAGGGGTCTAGGACTACGCATAATGTGGCGGTATCTAGTCGAAATGAGATTGATGGTGTGATTGGTGTAAGGTCCTTCGGGCACTCCTCCATCCCCGAAGGGGTTCGGCGATGCATCCAAGCGGTACACCAGATAGCTTGATGGCTCTGATGACCGCGGGGATTTTCGGCGTGCGTGGTATCACTGGCATAAGGGAGGTTAACTGAGAACGTCAAGGGTTGATGCTCTCGCGAAATGAGAGAATGCAATTGGACCTCCAAAATTTTCTTCAATGGTTCTCCGCATTCGAATTGGAGCAGTTCGCAGCTTACTAGCAGATTTCCGAGCAAGGTCGTCCGAAATTCACATTTGGAGTCTGTTAGCGTTAATTATTGTCTGGAGACTACTGTACCATTTCGACCGTAGGTTCAGTCACGCGAAACAGGGAGGCTTGAACTTGAACCTATACAGTCGGAATAACACGTCACAGGAGGGTTTGAACTTACCTCCCAGCACCTATCATGCCAAAAAAGGAAATTTTTCGGCGCCTACGGCGCCTTTTGAACATATTTTGAGGTTGGTCACGCTAATTTTGGACCCTTGAACCCATGAACTTATGGTTGAACGTGTCACGGTCGGACCCCCATGAACCTACGGTCGAAATGGTACAGTACGTCAGACCACCACGATTGTTTCCATTCGTCGCAAACGCTGAAGCAGCGGCACTCGTGGAAACGGGATCTTCATGCGCAGGCGTATTCGAGCAGGAATCCCAATCATTCTTCATCCGTTCCCCTGCAGTCTTGCTGATTGATACTTTCAGGAGACTGGATATGAGTCTAGTAATACATTGACGGTGTGAATAGTGGTGACATCGACGACGAAGAGGATACCGAAGGTTTGGAAACCGGGGGTGGTGCTGAGGATGACCTGGAGCCTGAGGCTCTTACTGTGTCGTACTTCAGCGATGAGTCGTTTAATGAGGAAGAGGAAGAAATCCAGAGACTAACGCAAAGAATTCTGTCGCTCTTTATATTCTGTTCTAATTGAATGACCTGTTTCGCTATCGCCATCCTTCACGCTTGAAAGCGGTTTCCAGCCTCACTCCCTTTTACCAACTGATCTGGCGAGGGGGTTGTCGGAACCTGCGGGTTGTAAAAAAGACAGTCCAAAAGGGAAACTTTATCCAGTCCCACGACATCCGCGCTGTCCCAATCCGGACGTTGGTTGTTTTTCGCTTGACACCCTGACCTGCCCAACCTCCTTTCCTCCTCGTTGTCCATACCCTCACAGCAAGCAACACCTCACATAACATCGCCGGCGCGTTCGCCTCGCGGCTCGCAAGAGCGGTCTTCAAATTCGTGGTCTCGTCGCGTCTCCTGGGTGCCGGCGCCATGATGCCGAATACGTCCAATGTCGTTTCTCACATCTCCAACGTACGTTTCGTTTAATTTCCGCCATTGCCAAGCTAGAATCACACCACCAACAGTCCCTCTTTTATTGACTCGTAGGACAACGTCGTCCTCAAATCATTCCCGAGGGGCATGGTTTGGGAGACACCGGCCGATGGCTTGATGGCTGTGAGGCTCCTCGAGTGAACAGCTCAGCCCCGTAAATTCTTTTTTATTTATATTTCCTCTCATCCCATTGGTTAAAGACTAATTATGAATGATTTTTCTTTCAGTTATCATGACCGGTGAGCGTGTCAGGCTGGATCGACTTCGCGAAGGTGAATGACGTCCAATTTACCACCCGCCAACCCCGAAGAGTAAACTAGGTACCTCTAACCCTTTCCGTGACGCCCAACATCGCGAAACTTGCAATCGCGCACCGCCAAGACCCGGCGAGCCTCCACCTGCGCAGGAAGCTGCGCGATCCGTGGATCCCACCGTACTCATCGACACGCCAGGCAATTATGCAACTCAACCAATGACCTCCGTTTAGAGCCAGCACTCAAAGAGGATTCGGTCATTCGGAGGTGGCAAAACAGGTTTCCCGCCAAAATGTGCATGGATATATTAAATAAGCCAAATTAGCACCAAATGGTAACCAATGTTATTGGCCTCTGATGTTTGCTCTGGCTCTAGAGCACCGCTCAACACCCACCTGCCGGCTCCACTCTCTCTTCAGCGGCGAAAACAGAGTTGACGACACGCCGCCCCACCTCCATCTCCACCGAGCTACACGGACGCAGCAAGAATGGCACATACGCAGTGGGTACGCCGTGCAGCGTTGTCAAAGAACACAGGGCGTATGCTATGTTCTCTGGAGGAGCACAAGCGCTCCTGTTAAGATATGTCTCAGGACTTGTTGCCGTGGCATACTGAAATTTCTCGCTGTACTGCTGACTCCTCAGCTGTTTGTCTATCGCACACTGAGGAGCGTTATTTACTAGCACCTTCTGCGATTCATAATCATATTAGTTTTGAAATTGTGGAATTATGGCTCGTATGCTGTCACCGGACAGCGGATGAATTTCAATTGTGTATGATCGCTGGGGACTTTGGATTGTAAATATTGGGAACGAGCCTTACTCAGACTTGGAACAATTCCCCGTCTAAATTGATATATATTCCATCTATGTCTATGTCTATGTCTATGTCTATGTCTCTCTCTCTCTATGTATTTAACTTCCAAAGAATGAAATCTCTATTTACTTATGTCAACTGTGAACAAATCTGTGGACAGAAATCGAGTGTTTAAAGTATGTATCATCGGAAGAATAACACCGCTCACTATTGACGACCATTCCCGCTACACCCCTTTAACGAGTGTTGCTGTTTGCTCCAGTGTTTTGTGTGTTACTGCTTGCTCCGGAGCCACTGGTTTGTGATCCCCCACCGGTGTTGCTTGCTGAGCCTCCTGTCCATGGAAAGACCACGAAACTAAATATTGGAGCCATCAAATTTGTCAAACGATTCTGCACCATTCCAAGACTAACCGAGAGGTTTAATGGATCCAAGGGTTGGCAGCCGGAGGCAGCTAACTTTCCGGGGTAGCTATAAACGGCGAGGTGAATAACCAGAACCAGTGTATATGTGCGTAGCAAACCTCAAAACATTCGGCGCTGTGCCTCGCCACGTCCATAGTCCAGGTCCATAATTGCTAATTGCGCATGAGGTCGCACAGACGTCAAGTTAGTGCGCTTGAACGTAAGGTCGAAATCAAGTTTGCTCAGATTTGCCTGCGACTCAGGCAGCTCATGTTACTCATCTTATCGTCGTATCGCTGGCATTCTCTCCGCATCATATCTATGCTTGAGGGGAACAGGAATAACTCTAGCGTAAACCCACAGAGAGCGGATCGTGCTCAAATTTCTGCGGCCGTTAAGCTGAAATCAGTTACTGGGTACGTGCGGGAAAATGGGCTGGATACTGACCAATTCTGACAACTCGGACATCCATATCGGGATCCTCTGCCAGTACGGCGGCCGGGAGATGGTAATACCACTGTTGCATCCCGCAGTAGTCAGGTCAACAGAGTTTATGCTTGATTAGGCCTGAGAGCGCCTTGAGGGGGAAAGGATCGGAAGCGCATGTCCCAATGCCAAGTGAATGCCACTACAGCTTTCTGGAGCTTGTACCATCCCAAAAGCCGGTAGACTAGTCATCATGCGTATGAGTGATCTGGCGACACAACTAAACCATAAGAATCATTTGGTGTTGATGCCCAACTGTTTTCCCCGAGAACCGATTGGCACTGGTCTGGGACTGCTGCCTATAATGTGGCGGTATCTCAGGCTAGTCGATGTGAGATTAGTGGTCTGAGCGGGGCAAGGTACCTCAGGCTATCCTCCAACCCCGAAAGGGTTCGGTGATGCATAAAAGCGGTAGAGCAGATACCTTGATGGTGCTGATGACAGAGGGCATTTTCGGAGATGGTGGTATCACTGGCAGGTGTGTCTAACCGAGAATTCTAAGGGTTGACGCTGCCTCAAATTGGAAGAATGCATATAGACCTCTAAAACCCTCATTGCGAGGTCATCCGAGGTTCGCGTTTGGAGTCTGTTAGCGTTGATGCCAGTGATTATTGTCCAGGGACTACATCAGGACCACTGCCCACTTACCGGAGAATCCTCCTATTTGGATCGCTGCCCGAGATCCAATCATGCACGCACTCATGATCTTGGTTTGCATAGCTACGATTGTTTCCATATATCCCATGTGTAGTACCTTTGGAGTAGCGCGTCACTCGTGGAAAAGGGACCTTGATGCACGGGCAATTTCGGGCAGTATCTCAACTCGATTTGTCATCCTCCCGAGGCCCCGAGGTTCATCACTCCGAAAGCCAATCAAAGACACTAACATTTTTGGGGGATGACACGCGGTGGGTATTTTGATATCGATGTGCAAGGATAAGTACACGTTATTTGGACGGTTGAAATATTACTTAGAGATCGTGATCAAACCCGATCCATTGCATTGTCGCCACCGCCATCCAATACGACACTATGGAGGCAACTTAGCACCATGAAAGGCAGTTAACTTTGGTCTCCGGTCGCAACACGAATAGCGAAGGCTAACCGACCCCATTGATACTAATTTTACATCCCCTTCGCAACGCAGCTCCCCCGAATTTGGTACTGGATATGCTCGCGGATGTACCACCAAAACCGGACTTGGTATGATATCTGAAGAGCCTACCCCCATTTTTGCCCTTTTTGAGACCCAGTTTGCACAAGAGAATTAGTGTGTGGTGAACACCAGCGTATAAAATCGCGCTTACTAGACCTGTCAGTATGCCTATCGCGTTCAACAGTTTTAAGAGGGATTCTCTGCTAGAGAAGCTTGAAAAGGGCCAAGAAGTATGTTCGTCTGATGCTTCCTCTTGCCGAATATATTAAATGTTTCCATCCCCCAGTATATTAACCTTAAAATGGCCTATCGGGGTTGTGAGGGAGTAATGTATGTGACCAGCAGGGCTCTGGGACGTTCAAACATAGCAAACCGGTGAATTATTTGCAACGCTTAAGGCGAGACATTATTACTATAATTAAGCGTTTTTTTCGATAGCGGTAGAATGAATCATTCGGACGTAGCAATTGCCCATCATTACAGTCCGATGTATCTGGTGCAAGAAGATATATCGGATAAACACACTCGCAATATTATTCATCTATCAGGGCTTCTCTTCTCAAGAGCGACAGAAATCTGCGGTTTGTATTCTCTCATTGCATTGCTTTGGCAAGATCCTAAAATTGACGCGTGCAGGAGGAGATCACGCTCGTGCACTAAAAATTTATGAAGAAGCTATGACGACGGCTCGTAAAGCAGACTTCAAGCACAATTGATTGAGTGATAGACGTTTTGTACTTGGAATAAGGCAAGCAAGCAATAGAATTTAGATTTCTTTTCCGATTTCGAAGGCTTCACTACTAGCATGGGGAGTCCCGAGTCACGGTAGCCGGCATGGTTTGCCCAAATCAGTGCCTGTAGTTTTGAGGGTAACTTTTCTCCAACAACCGTCAAGGATGAAGGCATATCGAAAGCGTTATTCGTTGTCGAGAGGTGGCGCAGTTCCTGGGCACTGTGGCGATGCAGATAAAGGCGTTGCACAACAAACCCACATACCCGTTTCAGGTGTGGCGCAACTCGTTGTCCCTCTTGCTCCTTTTGGCCGTCATCCTGATAATGATGGCCTCCCTACTCGAACGCATGAATATCACACCGAAAACGCGAGACTCTGGCCCGATTCGGAACCGCCGCAATGGCAGGCGTGCGGGTGGACCTGTACGTTATGTTCGTCCTTCTTTCCTTCGGTTGTACATAAACGCTTCCGAAACGAAAACGAAACGACACTAAACGCGTTTTTTGTGGAGGTTCGCGTGACATCCAGCATCTGGAATCGAAGACGTGGACGGACCTTTCATTCCGCGCTGTAATTTTCATTTACCCGAGAACGAGACAAAACGACGTATCCAAGGTAGACGGCTGTGCTGTCCAAACCCCGCCACATCAATTCGTGTTTACCCGATATTTATTCTCATTCTTGTCCTCTTCTCCGTCGTACTCAACATGAATCCAACAGAACCGTGCACACCGCCGTCAAAGGAACGCGGAAATGACTCGATGTGGCAACAGAACATGTACAACTGCCCGGGCAAGACTCGCAGCTCCCGCTCACGAATCCATCATCTGCTCCTTCCAGTGCTTGCGGGCCGAGGAAAGTTGAGACGCACCTCGTGCACAGTGTGCAAAGGCAGGCGACGGCTGCGTAGGTTCGTCTGGAGGAGAACTGTCTATAGTGCTGCAAGTCAGAACGCGAATGTCGTGGAGGTTGCTGGCCTCGCTCGTGGGACTATCACGCTGATGTAAGGTCTGTTTTCTATGTCCCTGGATTTATATGCCGTATGTCCCTCTGACATAACACGATGTATGGATCAGGCGATCTTCAAACGCTGTGGCCACAACGGTGTATCGTGGTGGTCGTTCTCAGACGACGTCATGACGCTATCTGATCGAACATTCAGTGGGCCGAGGAAAACGTATTTTCCCCTTGTTGATCGTGCGTGAACGTGGGGAGACGGTTGACAACAGGTTCCTAAATTTTGAAAGGTTGTATTCGCCTTACTTGGAGCTGGTACGTGATGAGACTGTTAGCACTCGTGCTGGGCTCACTGTTAGGATTTTCTACCTACAGCGGGAAGTATTGGTGAGTGCTCACATTGGCCTACGATGCTGCCCGCCGATCCTCGCAAAAGACAGCACGAGCGGTTTTCATAGACGCTCAACAGCTTCAATAAACATTATCAGGTATGTATGGTCTCTTATATCCATCCTGTTCCTCGCACCAAGAATCTCAAAAACATAGGTTGCAACTGCAACTGAGGGAGGATTTGCTGTCCTTATCATGTACTCGCGACCATCGCCACGTGCATTACATTTGCAAGATCAGGTCTTGACTCCACAAGGTAGCTAACGTGCCTCTAGTTGACACGTATCTTGATTTCATTCCTCGCAGACTCGATTCCGTTCTTAAATGGCTGCTTCCCTATGCCTTAAACCACAGGATCCTTGTTACATCGGTACTCTCCCATGAAGCTCTATTGGTTGGTCCGATTTCGTCTTTCATGACATAGTTACCGCTCATGTCTTCGAGAAACGCAGGGGTCCCATACACATGTGTCTGAGCAAAATATACTTGAACACGCTTCGTAAGCCATTCCCTCCTCCACCGTCGTAAGGCTGTTCACCTCGATCCCCGACTCAGTCGCTATGTGCGTGGATCGACGAACGACCGGTCTTTTTTCCTCTCATCACCCATCTTCAATAGGCTACATGCACGTGCACAACTACGAGCGAAAGCAACCAATGCAAATCGTTGGGAGCACAGTAGAAGCAAACCGGATGGATATCCACAATCACCCATTTACCGACCGTAGATGTCACCAATGGTATACTGACAACCATCGAGTTAAAATCTGTCGCTGCAACACCAGTATGTGGGATATATATCCAGTAGTGTGAAGCCTGCCGTTAAAACTCGTACCATAGGAGATTCCAAGCATACAGCACTTGCATCGGGGGCAGAGGAAGGTGTCATGGCGACTGGCATTGAATCGGTGCGCCGACCGTTTTATGTACGGCATTCCACCTAACTCACATTGCTCTGCAAAAATAGGACCTAGAAGCGTCAGCGACTCCCCGATCGACCTCTCCTCCAGGAATTGGATTTACGATGTTCTGAATGATACAACGATGGGAAAGATTCTTTCCGAACGGAATTATACCTTGAAACGCCTTCTCTATATTGTGCAGTAACACTACTAAATGATTTTCTTCGCACTTTCTGCACGCTCGCAAGATATTGATGTCTTGATGTCAATGCCCGTGATCAAGCCGCCGGCCCGTTGGTTAGCGACGATGGGTGGTAGTGCAGAGTTCGCCTTCTGATCGTTATTCGCGTCCACAACACCACACGCATTCATGTGGATCGAAGACTAATTTCAAATTTGAAATTTCTTAGACCGGTGCATGAACCAAAATCCCTGAGCAATCAGACTGGTGATTGGTCGGTCAGACTCGTTATCTGATTTGCGCCACCGAGGAAACCAGGGGTTTTGAAATGCTCGGTGATATCCTCCTCAAACATGCCTTCGAGACCGTAAAGCGTAGCATGGAGACTAGGACACTTCCTAAATATGGGAAGGTGGTAGACTCGTATGCTATCGCTATTTGATTTTGACAAAATTGCCGCCGGGACGTGGAAGATCAAGACATGATTGTCGTCGACTATTTATTTGGCCACTCCAACTCAGCCACCCATTTCCCCCAAATCATGTCGAAGGACATAATATCCTCTAGTGCGGGACTGGTTCCTCAGACTCTTTCAGATGCGATACACAAAATTCTAGAAGCGAACTATTGGGGTGAGGTTTGAACTTGCTACTTCATTCGTCCTTGCTGACAATGGTTAAAGGATTCGCCCTTGCCACGATGTATGCATGCTTCTGAACAAAGAACACGATTTGGTGCTGAATAAAACAACAGGCTCCTCGGCATTTCGCTCTGCCAAGGTTACATTTTCTTTTCAAGGCACAATAACTCACGGGGATTGAAAATATTTGTACGCGCCTTCATCATCGTTGCCTCACTGTAATCAACGTCGGCGACTATAAGGTGTCACTTCTATTGTAAGGAAGCGTCGACCATACCTTGGAAGTTCCGCATTAACTGTTGCGACAGGACCTTGGATGTATCTTCCTCAATATTATATTCTATTTCTTTGCACCAGAGCTTCGTACGACCATCCAACCTCCACATGTGGTGCTTGAAGTTAATGTAGCTTCGAAGGTTCTTGACCAATTCCGTCCACTTGCATCGATGGCGACAATATCGTGAGTAAAATGGCAATGCAAGTCGTATCGGAGGACTCATTAAGCGTAGACAACAATCTCTCACCTTATTGGTTGCTGAGAGTATATGCACGACAATGATCACATTTCTGTTCGTGACTTCGCATATACTCCCTGGCTCTCATAATTAATTTGACTTAGAACCCAGCTTTTCTTTGCGGTTCGAATTTACAGAGGTAAATGGTCTCAGATCTCATAATCCCAATTTCTCATCAGACTATTAGTTGATGAACGAAAGCACATTTTCCCAATATTAGTCGTAGGTGACCCTGAAAGCTGATCATCCAAACTTGTCTCACGCATAAACATCGCAGAGCGTCTTCGCAATCCTTGCTGCTGGTTAGTCTCCCTATCATACTAAGTTAATAATGTGGCCTCACATTTGGCTACAATTTAGCGGCTGGCATCAGTGAGTTCCCTTCAGCGCACACACAGAGGGGACACATGTCATTGACATGTCATCCTTCAGCCAAAGCCGTTTTCATTCAAGTGATTCAGTCATTTGTAAGTCTCCAGGACATAAAATATGTCGTAAGTGCCCAAATTTATGGTACAGTGGAGTGCCGAAGTAATCTGTCTGTAGGCTGCCGTTGTTTCAGAGGGGAGTCTTGCCACTGTAGGTGACATTCTGGCGACCATCGCAATGTGTACCAAATTTGTTAGGTCTACCAAAAATTCCTCACGGTAATAATGTCGAGCTCCAGGTGGTCTTTCCGCTCACTTTTTATTTTGTAGCCTTGATTCCGTTATCAAAACGCTATTCCTCTATGCATTGAATCGTGGCGTCATTGTGATGTCCGCCCAGATTTTGATAGTTATTGTCTATGTTTCTTGGGCTTCGGATTTGTATTGGTACGTCCCCTGACTTGGGCATGGACGCGTATCTCACAGTTTGATTGGGAAGGGTTGTAATCCATATGAGCCTGGGCAAAGTATATGTTATCACGCTTCGTGAGTACCCGTCCTGTTTGAAAATGACGACATGCCACTTACTTCCATTTCCAAAGTGTCGATGTGCGTCCGCCTATTATAATAGTACGCTAAATCTATTTTCTCTTACTCATCAACCGAAAGGTTGAATGCACGAGCAAAATTACGATCCGAAGCGATTGAAGCAATGACCGAGGAGGCAGTAGGAAGCACCTTCACGCGCGATCCCGACTTACCCGATTACACATCCATGAATGTCGCAAGCAATCTTCGTCCATCTGGAAGTTTGCGCTCTGTGCCTACTAAAACAGTACGTGGATTTGAAAAATCCTATCAAGATTGTGATTGAAACTGGAATTGCTCCAGGATGTGTTCAACGATTCCAATCGGCTGGGATATGACGGAGAAAAAGTCGAACATGTCGTAAATCATGAAAATTCTGTGAGTCATATTCCTCGTCATATATGGCCCTTTGGAATGAACAATGGCTTTCGATAGGATATTGAAGCGTCACTCTCCCCACGAAGATTTTACATCTCAGTGGATTGAGCCGCGTAGGGAGTAACTCGTTTGAGAACTAAAAGGCTTTGGTCTTAAATAGACCTAGATGAAGCAAATGCGGGACAATTTTGGACATACCCTTCTGTATTGATAGGTTTTATGTGTCTATAGTTATGGCCAAGTTCATGGCGAAGTTCAGTGTGTATTACGTTACATCATTTGGGACTCAGACACAACAGCCGTCAGCATGGTACTCGCGCCACTCTTCTCCTCAGTCACCTGCCGGTCGACATTCCCCGTCGATGAATCCTGAAAATGTCAGCCGGCCAATTGTACCCTCTTGGAATCGCGGAGCATGTCTAGGGTCGCCTAATCATCAAAGCAATCGTTTCAGACAGTTTATTCATCATCATTGAGCACGACTGGAGCTGGCATTGCAAAGTTGTCAGGTTTGCAACACACAGCGGCGTTTGGCGACAGGAAGGTATCCTGCACGGAGAGCCACCACAAGACGTGCTACCCGGATCGCCCGACCGTCAATACCGGCGCTCCATAGATCGTTCTTCGTCCTTCACTGCAGAATACGCTTTGACGTGACAAGAACAGACGCCTCGTGCTTTGCGATGCACGCACATTACGGTCCGGCGCAGACGACAATTTGCGAATCACACTCTGCCAAAAATACGCGGTGAACTTGGAAGGAAGGTGATTATCTTTATTCGCATCGACTTCGAACCCCGATTTCTGATGGCATTTTCTTTATCTGATAAAGAATTACGTCTTTCATTTCAATTGGCTAGCAGACTCGCTGTTTCGCTCTGTGGCTTTGATGGCGATCAAGGCGTACACCGTTCATGTCGCAACCTTCGATGACGTCCACATATGCCATATGTACCAGTGCCATTGTCCATTACTTTTGCGGCATAACGGTAACAAGATGTGGCCATCGGATGCGATATTCAGTCGTTTCGTCGGATGATGAGGTGCGTCGCCCTCGGAGTGGCAGCTAAAATGGAAATGCCATTGTCAAATCTGTGTCCGTCCTGCCGAAGTTTCGGATGGAACTCGATGTATTCAGATTCTGTGTACTATAAAAAGCACACGTTCGTCTTCAACCTTCCGCTGACTGGGCCGCCCAACTTGACCGACCCTTTACCTTCAATTCGGACAAGTATGGACAATTATCTCGATCGTCATGACGCTGTCGGGGCATGGTTTCTTGGTCCGCGCGCAGAGAACTTTCGATATCTTGAACACCTTTTCAAATATGTCCTCGACGAGCAGGAGAAGGCGAGGAAAGGTTACTTTCCAAAGGATAACCAATTTGTTTCCTCGCAGATGCAAGCATCCGATCTTTTCAAAGGCATGTTATTTCTTGTAGTATAGTCAATCTAGCAAATTCTCATGGCATTTCAGAAAATATGGCGAAACTGGACGAGACTGTAAAAAAGCTCGGTCCCCTTCTCGCTGAACACTCTGTGCCGTTTTGGAATCCTCGTTACTGCGGGCACATGGTAATGGATACGACTATGCCCGGCATGATAGGTTATCTGATGGCCATGATGTGTAAGAATGTTCGCTTTACTCCCCAGGCTTACCTGACCTCGACGGAATAGACAATTCGAACAATGTTGCGACAGAAGCGTCTCCTGTAACATCTGTCATTGAGATCATCGTCGGAAAACAACTCTGCGAAATGGTTGGATTCAATGTCGACGTCAATCATAGCCCAGTAGGCTGGGGTCATATCACTTGCGGTGGTTCCATTGCAAATCTCGAATCGATGTGGTCTGGTACGTGCCCGACGTGCCTCCGAGTTAGTTCTCCGATGAAATGACGCTGGATCCAGCTCGAAATTTGAAGTTTTATCCTCTTTCATTGACGCTCGCAATGGACAAAGGTGGACCACTGGAATTCATCGCGGACTCATTCTCCCTCTCCACCTGCACCGGTGATGAGAAGCTTATCAAGAACTTCACTACCTGGGAGTTGCTAAACATTGTTCCCGAAGTTGTCCTGGACATTCCCGACAGGTTGTACAAGCAATATTCTTTCACGCCCACCTTCTTGCAAAGCTGCATGAACGATTATATTATTCAGTCGACTAGCAAGGATTCTGAGATCCTTGAGGAACGATTTGGACGCGAGCAGCTCAAGAATATGGCGTACATGACCAGTGCGACGAAGCACTATTCGTGGCCAAAGGGTGCTGGTGAGAGCCAATTCCTCCTACATTCAGTGGTTACGCTTTCTCATCTTTTGACAGCCATAACTGGTATTGGTTCAGCCAATCTTTTGGCCATCAATGTGGACGAATCTGCTCGCATGGACATTGTAGATCTCAGGAAGCGTCTTGAGGAGTGCTTGAGCGCGAAACGAGCCGTGTACGCTGTCGTGGCGATCATGGGGACAACCGAACACGGTGCCGTGGACCCTCTCAAAGAAATCATTGATCTCCGGAACGAGGTACATTGCTATCTACCATCACGCATCCGTTCTGATCGACATCCTGTAGTTTCGAAGCAAAGGGCTTAGCTTCGTTCTCCACGGAGACGCAGCTTGGGGAGCTTACTTCTGTACGACATTGCAACCTGTGAAAGAAGCTCGTCGACCGGGATTCGTCCCAGCTGTCCCTCTGAAGAAATCGACGCAAGATGGTCTGAGGCACCTCCGTTTCTGCGATTCAGTTACTGTCGATCCTCACAAGAGCGGTTATATTCAGTACCCCGCTGGTGGCCTGCTTTATCGAGACGAGCGAATGAGGCATCTAGTGACTTGGACGAGCCCTGTCATATTCAGTAGCAGCGAAGAGGAAAGTATTGGGACGTATGGTATTGAAGGAAGGTAAGGATCGTGAAATTTCGCCGATACCACGATCACAAACCATGATTCGTCGTAGCAAACCTGGTGCGGCACCAGTCGCGGTCTGGCTTTCTCACCAGGTTATCGGTCTCAATCCAGACGGATACGGTACCTTACTTTGTGAAGCAAATTTTAGTGCCGTAAAGGTGAGCATATCTCCATTTTCGGAATTGTAGTGTCATTCCAACGAATTTCAGATGTACACCCATCTTGCGACGATGTCTAAGACTGATACCGAATTTATTGTGGCACCGCTCAACATGCTACCGGCAGAAATGGACGACGGTGATGTCGAAGCCCAGAAACAATTCATCCGTGACCGCATCATGAGCGTACCCAATTCAGAAATCGTCGAAGACGCGGAAGCTATGGAATTACTCCCAGAACTCGGGTCGGATTTAGCCATTAATGCGTTTGCTATTAACTTCAAAGTCAATGGTAAGATCAACGACGACATTGCCGAGGCGAACGACCTGGGACGTCGAGTCTTCAAGAGACTGTCCATTTCAAGCATTCACGATCATAGGGATGATAAACCTCTGCTTCTGACTAGTAGCGCACTCTCGCAATCGAACTATTCAAAATGCCTTACCAATCTGAAAAGTCGAGTGGGTCTGAAAGGCGAACAAGACTTGTTCATTCTGATCAACGTAGTGATGTCACCTTTCCCCACGGACGCCGATTTCACCGGAGAACTGTGTCGGGAGCTCCAGCAAGTCATAGAAGAGGAGGTCCAAGTTTCCAAGTTCCGCAACACCGTCACCCCTGATATCCATGGTTTCGTCATGCAAGGTTTGGAAAAGTTGTATCTGGTCCACCTCCCTATGTTCAGTATGGCAAACCAGAGGTTCCAACTGGTCATTACTGGGGATCTTCCGCCCGTCGCAATGGAGGCGTATGTGGATGCGCGAAGGAAAAATCCGACTAGCTATTTCACGCTGGCCAACGCGAAGAAGGAAATTTTGGCAGATATGCTGGAGCGCGGCTCATTCGAAGCTGTGATCAATCAAGGTCTACCTGATTCTGCAAGGTGCGCCATTTGGTGGATTCGTCCTCGACCGGTTTTATACATCTGTGCATTAGCTCGCATTTCATGAGCAGGGTCAAATTGACGAACATTCGCGTTATCCTTCAACGTCGCCTTGACTCCAAATTTATTTCATCTGCGTACCCTCGTTTCTCCATGCCATTTTACATTTACGGTACGGAGAAGGAACGCCATATTACTCACGCGTTGGTCGCGGCACCCAACATTCAATTGTGTGCGGATCAGGTGCAACTTGCGATCAAAGACATGCCGTCTGGAGAAGGTCCATTCGTCGCTCACTTCATTCACGTCCCCGAACATGCTATGCAGCCATTCCCGCCTAATGAAAAGATTCAGATTCAATCCGACCCGCCTTTCTTCTTCCGTCCTGGCGCAGAGTTCGAAGTGGAGCTAACGGCAGATCTCGCAAGGGATCCCATTCTCGCGAAAGGCAAAGTCACCTTGTCTAAGAATATCTTTGTCGACACGAATATGCTCAACATGGACCCGGTCATTAGTAAAGGTACCCACTTCGTGCTTTATTGTTTATATGAATTCCGACCTCCGCCGTTTTCAAAGCTCCGAGTCCTGCGGTGGATCACCGAATTCAAAAGAGTTCTCCGTCGTTCACGCTTACGAGCTCGTTCGACCACTATGTAAGTGCGAAGACAGGTTCCCATCATGCTTTACCTCTCTTGGAGGAAAAGAAGAAATCTTGGAGGCGGGAATGGCACGAAGTTGTGGTGAGTAGCACTTTGTCTTCATGTTTTCTCGAAACCAGTAACCCGTGGGTGCAGAATAACCTGTGAAGGAACCAAAGATCCATTTTCTTGAAATTTCTTCCTATCCTCGACGATGATGTTGTACGAGTCTTGCACGATTTACTCGAGTACATCATGACAAAGATCACTCGTCATGTGGAGCCAATTTATCCTCATTTTTTCCCTCATCATACGTAACATGATCCTAAAATTCGCAAAGACGACAAATGAGTGCGGAATTAATGCATGCCATAAAAGCGGGGTCTGTCGGTGACATATATCCTGATTGATGCCCCATATTGTACTGTACGCTTGTATTTGATGATCCAAGGTCCCAGGGTCGGTGTTGTCTTCAAGTTCTGCGATTGGAGGACATTCCACTATGGTTTCCTCGGGTTGGTCGAGCGGTTGGGGCCACAAGCATGTTTCCAGGCTCGGGGTTGCTTTCTATCTGTTCAGCCTCGAACTTGCGGAGATGTAAGGCTGGCTGAAAAGGGAAGGTGGAGGGAAGAAAACGGTGAATTTCAAACTCCGTGTCCTCCGTTCGCCCCTCAGCCACAGGACGAGACGTCGTGGCTAAGAATACCTACTCAAAATATCAAGCATTCAATGGTGGGATGACTTCAGACAGGCTCATGTAATGTGGGGCGGAGATGTCGCCTGTCAGGCAGTCTGATAACGCCGGACTCTCTGTGATTCTTAAGGCAATGAAAATTTCTGTGACCGTTGGCTGGTCTTCTTGTTCTTCGTCGAGTACTCGTCATGGATCCCTCTTCTCAACGCCCGACCATTAACATCCAGGAGATCCCGGGACCTGCGCATTATGAGCAGCAGGAAGAAGGGCATCCAGTCGAGCCAATGACCCCGACGAGGCTTTTACCTCCGAGTCCGACACATCCTATGGTGACCGAGCCCGAACCGATTGCTTACGCCGGAATGCGCCGCAGGACCACTGAGCACACTGCAGCGCTTCCACGTATGTCGCGCACCATGTCTCTTACCTCACTGGAAAAATACAGGCTGGACGAGCGGCGCGACACTTCATCCAGCAACGGCGGTTCCGGTGGCAGCCCTGGTGAACGAACACGCAAGAGGCCTCACTTGGACTGGATAATACCAATGGATACAGCTCCTGTAAGTCAGCGACAGTTTTTTTAAATTTTCATCGAGGTTTTAGTACGTCGGGTGTTGCCAACGTGAAACGGTGTCGCCTGGTTAACGGTTTCTCTATATTTCTCTATTCAATCGTTTCGGATACGAATCATCTCTGGCAAATAATTCTTTTGCTGCCTCACGAAATGGCTTATATTCGACGACTGCCCATCGTCCTGTGGAGGGATCCCGTTGGTGCTGTGTATCTTTCGAAATGATTTTCAAACGGAAAATATGAAACTTACTAAATCTTACGTCCAATGTAGAAGGGTCCAACTTCGGTGGCAGAACGACTGGGACCCACCATCAAAGCCGCCCGAGACGAAGAAGCCAAGTACAAGAAGCGAGGTTCGCCACGAACATTTTTTATTAATTAATAACCTCTCAGAACTTTACTGTGATCATGCAGGTAAACATCTTGGTTGGGCTCTTAATCTCGCCCTTGGGTTGCAAGTGACGATCAACGCCTTGATTACTGGATTGTCTGCTGTCACTACTGGGCGTCATGTAAGCCTCGCGTTCCTGCGCAGTTTATGTCCCACTGATGGTTTCCCGACTTTTTTTAGACCCAAGTAATGACGGCGATTCTTGGTGAGATGAATTCAGTTCTCTTACAAAGCTACCATAT
>ML170191.1:129923-154194 GCA_004355085.1 Rickenella mellea
GGTGGTGTGGACGGCGAGAGGTGGATGTGGACGGTGGGCGTATTGACGCCGACGGCGGCAACCGGCTGCCTGACCGCCTCGGCGTCGCTGTTGCTGTTCGTTCGCGGAGTCGAATGGCGTCCATAGGGGTTCTTGATGCGGGCACCCGTCGTCGTCGGCGTTGGGGTGCGCTGTGTCGGCGACGGCGTGGTCGTGGTCGATGGCGAAGTGAACCATCGGCACGTGACGTTGTATTTCGTTTGTTTGCCGGTGGCTGTTGAGTTTCCGGGGGGCTTAATTACTACATAAGGGAACTTATTACGGAGGAGAACCCTTCAGGGTTCCCGATGGGATCGAACCGTACCAAGATACTGTTCACTGGACGACAGATGAGTGCGGAATTAAAGCATGACATAAAAGCGGGGAATGTCGGTGACATGTATCCTGATTGATGCTCCCTTCACTTGTATTCGAGGATCCAATAGCATATCCAAGGTCCCAGGGTCGGTGTTGTCTTCAAGTTCTGGGATGGATTGGAGGACATACCACGGTGGTTTCCTCAGGTTGGTCGAGCTGTTGGGTCCACATCCATGTTTTCAGGCTCTGGGGTCGCTTTCTATATGTCCAGCCTCGAACTTGCAGAGCTGACTGAAAAAGGAAGATGTAGGGAAGAAAATGGGGAATTTCAAACTCCGTATCTTCCGTTCACCCCCTCAGCCACAGGACACAACGTCGTGCCTAAGAATATCTAACAATCCTAAAAATATCGAGCATTCAATGGTGGGATGACTTCAAACTGGCTCATGTCAATATGGGGCGGAGATGTCGCCTGTCAGGCGGTCTGATAACGCCGGACTCTCTGTGATTCTTAAGGCAATGGAAATCTCTGTGACCGTTGGCTGGTCTTCTTGTTCTTCGTCGAGTACCACTCATGGATCCATCCTCTCAACGCCTGACCATTGACATCCAGGAGATCCCGGGACCTGCGCATGATGAGCAGCAGGAAGAAGGGCATCCAGTCCAGCACATGACACCGACGAGGCTTTTACCTCCGAGTCCGACGCATCCTATGGTGACCGAGCCCGAACCGATTGCTTACGCCGGAATGCGCCGCAGGACCACTGAGCACACTGCAGCGCTTCCACGTATGGCGCGCACCATGTCTCTTACCTCACTGGAAAAATACAGGCTGGACGAGCGGCGCGACACTTCATCCAGCAACGGCGGTTCCGGTGGCAGTCCTGGTGAACGAACACGCAAGAGGCCTCACTTGGACTGGATAATACCAATGGATACAGCTCCTGTAAGTCAGCGACAGTTTTTTTAAATTCTCATCGAGGTTTTAGCACGTCGAGTGCTGCCAACGTGAAACGGTGTCGCCTGGTTAACTGTTTCTTTATATTTCTCTATTCAATCGTTTCGGACACGAATCATCTCTGGCAAATAATATTTTTACTGCCTCATGAAATGGCTTATATTCTGCCAATCTTCCTATGGATCCCGTTGGCGCTGTGTTACTTTCGAAATGATTTTCAAACGGAAATATGAAACTTACTAAATCTTACGTCCAATGTGTAAGGGTCCAACTTCAGTGGCAGAACGACTTGGACCCACCATCAAAGCCGCCCGAGACGAAGAAGCCAAGTACAAGAAGCGAGGTTCGCCACGAACAATTTTTATTAATTAATAACCACTCAGAACTTTATTGTGATCATTCAGGTCAACATCTTGGTTGGGCTCTTAATCTCGCCTTGGGGTTGCAAGTGACGATCAACGCTTTGATTACTGGATTGTCTGCTGTCACTACTGGGCGTCATGTAAGCCTCCCGTTTCTGCGTAGTTGATGTCCCACTGATGGTTTCCCGACTTTTTTTAGACCCAAGTAATGACGGCGATTCTTGGTGAGATGAATTCAGTTCTCTTACAAAGCTACCATATTCCTAACCCAATTTTTCAGGTGGTATCGGCACAGTCGTCTCATCCTATCTCGCGAAAGCACGCGGGAGCGATGAACTCGAAGTATCCCTCTCACGCGCCGATAATCTCGAGACCTTCGCTCGTCAATGCGAAGCCTTCGTCTTGGACCACGGGTACGAAATGCATGGCCACGACGAGAAAGTTAAATATTTCAGGAAATATTTTGAAGAGTTACTGGGTACAGGCACTGGGTACGGCTAATATATCTTCGGTCCGCATGCCCACATGTCACTCCGGACTGACGTTTCTGGTTAGCGAAAGAAAAATGGGACCGACGTCTCATAATCAATCTCAATCTACACTAATCCCGCCACCAAGGTTCGATCCGCCAAAGTCGGCCATCTAGAGGATCTCGACCACTACCTACATTCGTTACTGATCTCGCTTTCCTGGGCATGCTATCGCATTATAACACACTAACTACATTCATTACGCAGTCTTAAAACTACCTGACCAGCTTCGCGCTCTTGTCATTCTTTTTGTTTTCCAGGGCATGCTATCGCATTGTAACACACACATTATTGTTATGTAGTTCGTCGGATACATGTGGCGTCGTTCTCCTGTAATTCATGTTACTGTTCACCTGGGTATAATACACGTGTAGTTTGATCGAGTCGTGTCCACTGGGAGACGTACTGAAGAGGGTGAAGAAAAAAAGATGAGCCAGAGCAGGTCATCAAAACGAAGCTCTGGAGGGTCCTCGTAAATTTCTCATCGTCACCACGAAAATGACAACACAGCATCCGAACTCTGTCCATTACCACTCAACAAGCACATTCTGATAATTGCAGCAGTATTCCCCGTCAACTTTTGACAATATTCCATTAGTAATGAACCTTGGAAACCGACTTTTGAGGTAGATATTTATAGACCGCGGCAGGTGAATTGATGGCGCAGACGTCGAAAGCGTAATTGCCACCACATCCGCCGCCGACAACTATCGTTCCTTTAGAAAATAAATGCAATGTACTGGTATAATGTTGTTAGTGGTGTCCACATTGAATGTATTTGGGTAAATTTCAACATTTCAAACGTTACAGGTCTGAACTTCGAATGAGCGGGAGGTTGTCACTCACAGACGAGCTAAACGCAATGATTCGTGCCGATAAGTCTCTCATACGTGCAGATATTCAAATACTCTCACCGTAGGTTCCCGGATGCTGATTCATGCAGAGACCCACGCAGTGTGTAAATACCTGTCCAGCCTAATACATGGCTGTTTTGAGTGATGCAATTGCAGTGATGATAGCAAGGAGTAGTACATTGTGAGGCGGGGTGTGTGTCAGCGGGTGCAAAGGACTTAGACAGACAAGACATGATGAGGGAACGTTCGCTTGGTGGATGTTCAAAGCCGTTTAACCGTGGGTTTCCTCGAGTCAAGCAAGTAGTACTAGCCACAAGCAGGGCGCCAATCAGAAGTAACTATTATTTTCGCAAGCAAGTTGACTGTAAATATCACATTCGTTATTCGGTCTCTCCACAGTGCTTCTTGGACAGGAGGCCGAGCGAACTTCTGGAGGCACGGAGCAAATTGCGTCTCTGCGCGTGACAATGACAGTCACATCCATTTTGGGCACACGTAATATTCTGTGACGCGAATTTCAATCGGCGGTTTCTTCGGTCGCATCTCAGCCACTGATGGCAGAGAAGCACAAGTTCACGACATCGCTTCTGGATATGTAACATTCAATGGTGGAATGACTCCAATCAGGCTCATCATTATGGAGCGGAGATGTCGCCTGTCAGGCAAAGTGATAACGCCGGACTACTATCCGTGATTCTTAAGACAAGGAAAATCCTCCTTAGCCTCTGCTGGTCTTCTTGTCCTTCGTCCAAGTACTGGTCATGGATCCCTCTTCTCGCCCCACCATTGACATCCAGGAGTTCCCCCGACACTCTCGTTATGAGCAGCAGGGAGAGCCACAGCCAGTCGAACATATGACACCGACGAGGCATTTGCCTCCGAGTCCGACGCGTCCTATGGTGACCGAGCCCGAACCGATTGCATACACTGGAATGCGCCGCAGGACCACCGAGCACACTGCAGCACTTCCTCGTATGTCGCGCACCATGTCTCTTACATCAATGGAAAAATACAAGCTGGACGAGCGGCGCGACACTTCGTCCAGCAACGGCGGTTTACGTGGTACTCCTGGTGAACCTACGCGGAAAAGGCCTTTGGACTGGATCATACCAATGGATAAACCTGTAAGTTAGCGGCGGTTTTACTATTCTTGTTGGCGAAGGCATCGAATTTACTATTCTTGCTTCGACTGTAGACAGGTCCATCTACAGTGGCCGATCGACTGGGACCCACCATCAAAGCGGCCCGAGAAGAAGAATCCAAGTACAAGAAGAGAGGTTCGTCGCAAACAATTTTCAATTAATTAATAACTACTTACAACTTCGTTGTGGTCATTCAGGCCAACATCTTGGTTGGGCTCTCAATGTCGCCCTCGGCTTACAAGTCGCGATCAACGCCCTGATTACCGGATTGGCCGCCGTCACCACTGGCCGTCATGTAAGCTTCGCGTTTCCACGCAATTCTATCCCATTGACCTTTTCTCGTCATTTCAGACCCAAGTCATGACGTCCGTTCTAGGTGAGACAAAATCTTCCACTACATACAGTACACGCATATTTAACCCTGAATCGACAGGTGGTATCGGCACGGTTGTCTCATCCTATCTAGCCAAAGCACGCGGCAGCAGTGAACTTGAAACATCCCTTTCACGCGCCGACAACCTCCAGACCTTCGCGCGTCAATGCGAGTCTTTCGTCCTCGACCACGGGAACGAAATCGACGGTCATGAGGAGACGATTAAATATTACAGACAATATTTTGAGGAGTTACTGGGTACTGGCACTGGGTATGGCTAGTGCATACTGTTGTTGTCAACTAAACTAACATTTTCTGATAAGGGAAAGGAAAATGGGACCAACATCGACTCAGTCTCAACCACCCCAGCTCCCACCATCGCACACGGATCCGCAAAAGCCACTCCCAGCTAAACCGGCAGTTTAAGGACGTGAGTCGAAGACCACTTGACCAGCTTTCAACTCTTCTCATTCTTCTTGCTTTCCTCCACTTGCTATCGCATTGTAACACACCGTATATCATGTCGCCAGATACAATTGGCGTCGTTTGTCCGGCAATTCACCAGCTATAATACATATGTATCGTCATCGAGCGTTATCTACTCTGACAACGTACTCAAGAATGGTATTTCAAAACAGTTCAGAATTCCTCGTCAAATGGTGGCCGTATATTTCTACAGCCATAGCACGAAAAATGACAACAACGTATTCGAACTTCTGTACCATTCTTACACGAAATACAAACACATTCTGAACACTACAGCATATTTTCACTGTCCCATCAATTCAGAACTTCCGTCCAGCCAAATGCGTCCCAGCCAATTCACGCTCGAGATCCTCGCTGGGATCATCCATGATAGGACTGGGCGGCCTGCCTCCCCCACCTCCTCCATGGGTGAAGCTCGACGTGGCGCCGTTCGGGGGTGCATATTCGTGGATGGGCGAATTGATCATGTCGTCGCGCGAAGGAAGGGGTAGGCTGTTGTGGTAGTGTGAGTGAATATTTGAGGGGAGATAACGCCATATGGCAGGCGAGGGAGACAACTAACATGTCTTGCGTGCGGACTTGGCTCGCTTGACGCGCGGCGCGTGCGTGCGCACCATCTCGCAGAAGGAGTTGACTTCTTCTACGATGAGCCTTTTCATGCCTTCAATCGAATCTTCCTCCCCGAAGCTGAAGTCGAATTTCTGAATCAATTGATCAAGAAAGAAATTTCAAATACACGTCAGTTAGTTTTTACGTCTCCCATTGACGCGATTGGGGATCACATAAACCAATATGCTTAAACTATTCATAATACAATGGATAAGTCTAGGATAATAACCAGGTATGTATCGACCCTTGTCTGGGGTGGCAACAAGCACATACTGATCATTGCAGTAATATTCTCCGACAAATTTTGACAGTGTCCCGTCAATTAAAAAAATTTGGAAACTGGCTTTTGAGGTAGATATTTACAGGCGCAATTTGATGCGGCAAGCATTACGGGCGTCACAGGCGTCAAAAGAGTAATTGCCCACCACATCCGCCGCCGACGAACCATCGTACCTTGGGACATTTTATTCGATCTTGAACCGTAGAAAGAAAAGCAGTGTACTGATATAATGTTGTTCGTGGTGCCACAATGAATACGTCTGCGGACCTTTGAACTGTTCAAACTTTAGAGGTCTGAACTTCTTAAGAGGAGCGAGTTTGGCACTCACAGAAGTGCTAAATGCCATGAGTCATGCCAGTAAGTCTCGCAGACGTTCAAATATTCAAATACTCTCATCCCAAATACTGATCCACGGAAAGATCCACGCTGTGTGTACATAATGTCCAGTGCAATGCAGGTGTATTTCGACTGATGCAAAGGCACAGTAATAATAGCGAGGAATATTTGCGTGAAAGCAGGTGCAAGGGTTTTGGGGAACATTCAGCCACAAGCCACATGATATCAAGACAGACGAGAAATGATAGGGGAACTTTTCTTGTGGTCGAAGTTCAACGTCGGTGGTCATGCACTTTCATAGACCTGTAGTAAGTGAGCGAGGCGCTTGTTTCGGAAGCAGGGTCTTTAAATGTCGCATTGGTTGATTCGATGTCGTAACTGTCTTCTCGGAGACTCGGACGGCCTGAGGCACCTTCTGGAGGGACGACCACGGGAGCAAAATCGCCTACGCGTGACAATGAATGTCACATACATCTTGGTCAGCCACGTAATATTCTGTGACACGAATCTCAAGGCGAGGGTTCCTTCGGCTCGCCCCTCAGGCCTCAGCCCCAGATGGCACAGAAGCATAAGGTCAGGACATCACTTCTGCATTCAATGGTGGAACCAAGCAGGTTCATATCGATGGAGCGGAGATCTCGCCTGTCAGGCCAAGTGATAACGCCGGACTATCCGTAATTCTTAGGACAAGTAAAGTCTTTGTTAACCTCCGCTGGTCTTCTTGTCTTTCATCCAAGTCCTGGTCATGGACCCCTCCTCTCAACGCCACACTATTGACACTCAGGAATTTCCCGGACACGCTCGTTATGAGCAGCAGGGAGAATCGCTACCGGTCGAGCATACGATACCGACGAGGCTTTTGCCTCCGAGTCCGACTCGTCCTATGGTGTCCGAGCCCGAACCGATCGCTTACACTGGAATGCGCCGTAGGACCACTGAGTACTACACTGCGCCGCTTCCACGTATGTCGCGTACGGTGTCCCTTACCTCAATGGAAAAATCCAATCTGGACGAGCGGCACGATACATCGTCCAGTAAAAACGGTATGGGCCGCAGCCCCGGAGAACCAACACGGAAAAGGCCTGTGAAACAGATAATACAACTGGATAATTTTCCCGTAAGTCAAACAGCTCCAGCGAACAACCTGCAAAGAATTGGAAGGCGTATATTTTAACGGAGATGGGTTCTTTACTGTTGACTGGTCTTTTTCTGCCGACGTTCTGCCGACGGAGAGATGCGAACGGCTGCCTTCTTTTCGAGTTGTTTTTGGAAACGAAAATATCAAATTTACTCACTCTTACCTCTGCTGTAGAATGATCCATCTTCAGTGGCAGATCGATTGGGACCCACCATAACCGCCGCCGAGAAAGAAGAAACCAGATACAGGAAGAAAGGTTCGTCATGGACAATTTTATTTTACTCAACCCCCACAACTTCATATGGTAACCATCAGGTGTGCGTCTCAGCTGGTCTCTTAATATCGCCCTCGGGTTGCAAGTGGCGATCAACGCATTGATTACTGGATTGTCCGCTGTCACGACTGGCCGTCATGTAGGCTTTGCGTTTCTGCGTAATTGTGTCCCGCTGACTTTTTACGCCGTCGTTTCAGACCCAAGTCATGACGTCGGTTCTCGGTGAGATAAATTGACTACCATCGATAGCCAGATTATTCCTAACTCAAATTTACGACAGGTGGTATCGGCACAGTTGTTTCATCCTATCTCGCGACAGCCCGCGGCAGTGATGAAATGGAAGTATCCCTATCTCGCGCTGACAATCTCCAGACCTTCGCTCGCCAATGCAAGGCTTTCGTTCTTGACCACGGGAACGAAATCGACGGCCATGACGAGACGATTAAATATTACAGACAATATTTTGAGGAGTTACTGGGTACTGGCACTGGGTATGGCTAGTGCATGCTTTTGTTGTCAACTAAACTAACATTTCTGATAAGGGAAAGGAAAATGGGACCAACATCGACTCAGGCTCAACCACCCCAGCTCCCACCACCGCACACGGATCCGCCAAAACCACTCCCAGCTACACCGGCAGTTTAGGGGACGTGCATTCGTTACGAAGTCGAAGACCACTTGACCAGCTTTCAACTCTTCTCATTCTTCTTCCTTTCCTCCACTTGCTATCGCATTGTAACACTCCGTATATCATGTCGCCAGATAAAAGTGGCGGGGTCGTTGTTCTGTCATTCATGGTTCATGCTGACTCTTCAATGAGCCACAATACACATCTCGTTTCATCGGGCCGTGTCCACATACTGAATTTGGTACCGAGGAATCATAATGGTTCAGAATCCCCCGTCAAACTCAGGCTATTTGGACGGTCACCATATATTTCTACAGCCTTAGCACGAAAAATGACAACAACGTATTCGAACTTCTGTACCATTCTTACACAAAACACAAACACATTCTGAACACTACAGCATATTTTTCAGTGTCCCATCAATTCAGAACTTCCGTCCAGCCAAGTGCGTCCCAGCCAATTCACGCTCGAGGTCCTCGCTGGGATCATCCATGATAGGACTGGGTGGCCTGCCTCCGCCGCCTCCATGGGTGAAGCTCGACGTGGCGCCGTTCGGAGGTGCGTATTCCTGGACCGGCGAGTTGATGATGTCGTCGCGCGAAGGAAGGGGCAGGCTGTCGTAGTGTAATGTGTGAGTATTCAGCGGGTATACCGTAACGGCATATGCGAACCTGTCTTGCCTGCGGACTTGGCTCGCTTGACGTGCGTGCGTGCGCACCATCGCGCGGAAGGAGTTGACCTCTTCTATGATGAGCCGCTTCATGCCTTCAATCGAGTCTTCCTCCTCGAAGCTGAAGTCGAATTTCTGCATCAAGAAAAGAAATTTCAAATGCACGTCAGTAAGTTGTCACATCTCCACGATTAGGCACCACATAACCGATAATGCCAGGAAGGAGAATTCAGAATGAATTGGTTGAAGAAGGTATACTGACCTCTGGACAGATGGGTTCATCCGCGGGATCGTGCCAGACAGCCAAGTACGGGTGGTTCAGCGCTTGTTCGCAGCTGATCCTCTTCGCCGGGTCGAACGTGAGCATCTGGGAAAGAAGATCGATCGCGAGCGGGTTGGCTTGTGGATACAATGTTGAGAAGGGGATGCGTGGCTTGATGGGGAGGGACCGGATGTAGTCTTGCGCACGGGGAGAGCCGACGCGTCGGAGGGTGTCCTCGGAAGGTGTACCGAGGTAGTGCAAGATTTGGTTCAGCTGGTCGACGTAGCTGCATTATGTTGGTTAGGGCAATGAAACGAAATTTCGTGCATGTAGACTCACTCTCGACCCTTGAAAATCGGCTTTCCGCCCAACAGCTCTGCAAGGATACATCCCACCGACCAGACGTCTATAGCTGTGGTCTGTCAAAACGAAGTAAGCATGCAGATATCACAACAAAACGCGCCAGAGAAATCCCACATAATTCGCAAAGCTCAACATGATCTCCGGGGCACGATACCAGCGGGTAGCAACATACTCCGTCATAAACCCTTGGTTGGCCTGTTTGCCAGTCGTCGCACCACCGCCCGGCGTGTATCCTCTCGCGAGACCAAAGTCGCAGATTTTGAGCTCGCAGTCGGCGTTAACGAGGAGATTGCCCGGTTTGAGGTCGCGATGGAGGACGTTGGCGGAGTGGATATATTTCAGGCCGCAGAGTGTTTGGTACAGGAAGGACTGGAAATGGGCGTCGGAGAGCGGTTGGCCAGATCGCACCTGATTTGAATAATTAATAATTATTTCTGGGAGAATTGTGAAAGATAGGTACGATGGCGTGAAGATCGGCTTCCATGAGCTCTTCCTGTAAGACCATTAGTCACATAAGGTAAATTTCAAGTAATAGATCGGCGCACATAAAGATAGACTTCGTCGAAGTTGCCGTTCGGCTGAAATACAATGTCCATATCGTACAAGCACGTAATCTATGAAAGCAATTTTAAGCGAGAGATCGTCGGGCGCGTGCTCGATCTACCGACATTTTTGTGTCCACGGAAGTGGTGCAGCAACCTTGAGAAATATTCAACAGACGCTATACACGATAAGATCAAACTACGCACCTAATCTCACGTAGACACCTCTTGGTCAAGATCCTCTAGGATCTCCGCATAAGTTTATCCGCAGAGTCAATGTTCGTTGAACGCACTTTCGTGTTGATGTTGGTAATCTTCTTGATCGCGCATCCCTCGCCTGATCGACGGTGTTTGGCCGCGACCACGCACCCATAGGCACCTTGTCCGAGCTCCTTGACGAACTGGTACTCCGAATCGACGATGAACGTGGAGTTCAGCGCTGTGAACGAGTGTCTCTGCATCATATTTCCCAACTTTCAGGTGAAAACAATCTGTGAAGCTGGGGGATGGCAGTAGAGTGAGTTAACTGCGCGCGGCCCAGCTCATATCGATCAGCCACAGCACGTGTAACAGTTTCCAGAATAACTCCTTTTGTCATGTTTGTTTTTGGCAAATCCAGATTAGGTTATCCACGAAAGGGTTAGGGTTGCTCTAATCTTCCGAAATGGACGGCCGAATGTCTGCGAAGGCCACCAGCAGTATTCTCAGTCAGCCTGGATTACCTCTTTGACAAGTCTGCTCTTGAACTGAAACACCTCGAAACTGCAAGCCGCCCAATCTTCAGTGATTGTGACAACAGTTTTGACAACAAAACGCTCAAATACCTGGCATTTCTGGCCTCACCATGACTGTCGAACTGCCTGAAAGTCTTCGGCGGCCCATAGACTGTCTGATGATCGACAACTTCGATTCATTTACCTGGAATGTGTATCAGTCTCTTACACTCCTTGGAACAGACGTGACAGTCATTAGAAACGATGCAATTCCAGTCTCGGCGTTCCCATCTCTTGATGTTCGCTGTCTGATCATCTCTCCAGGACCGGGACATCCTCTGACAGATTCTGGCATCTCACGGGATGCAATTCGTTACTTTACTGGAAAGATACCGATATTGGGCGTCTGCATGGGTTTAGAGTGCATCGTAGATGTTTTTGGCGGTACGATTGGGTGGGTTGTGTTTTTCTTCGTAGCGTTTTCCATTTGTCATGAATTATAATTTGTTTAACAGATACGCCGGGGAAATTATGCATGGAAAATTGAGCCACATACGACACGATGGCCGGGGTTGCTTCAACGGCCTGCCCCAAGGTTTTAAATCTACTCGATACCACTCGCTGAGCGCGTCTATCAAAACACTCCCAGAAGATCTCGCGATCACAGCTATGGCTGAAGAGAGTGGGGTCATAATGGGTGTCAGACATCGGAAATACACTGTGGAGAGCGTGCAATACCATCCAGAGAGTATCCTGTCCGAAGCTGGCGACGACTTGTTGAAGAACTTCTTGTCCTTGAAAGGAGGGACTTGGGAGAAAAATACGCACGTCCGGGTGCTCGATGTATCCCTTCCACCATTCCCCATCGAATCTCCTAACGGGAAGCCAGCGTCGTCGCTGCCAACCATCCTCGAGAAGATCTACGCTCAGCGTCTGAAAGACGTCGAAGCCGCCAAAAGCACGCCAGGGACCACACCAGCCGACATCGATACACTCCTCGCAATGCACCTCTCTCCACCCCTCATCCCCCTCGTTGATCGGATGCGCACAACGCCACAAACGACCCCAGCGCTGATGGCCGAAATCAAACGCGCGTCACCATCCAAAGGTCCGATAGCAATGTCAACGAACGCCGCGCAACAGGCGCTCACATACGCCCTCTCTGGCGCCTCAGTCATCTCGGTCCTCACAGAACCCACATGGTTCAAAGGCTCGCTCTTGGACATGCGGCTCGCCCGTCAGGCGATCGACGCTCTGCCGAACAGGCCGGCTGTCCTACGCAAGGACTTCATCTTGGATGAGTACCAGATCGCCGAGGCGCGGTTGCACGGAGCTGACACGGTACTCTTGATCGTGGCCATGCTGCCTGTGTACCGGTTGGAGGCGCTATACGCCTATTCCATCTCTCTGGGAATGGAGCCCCTCGTTGAGGTCAACAACGCCGCTGAGATGGAGCAGGCTCTCGCGCTAGGCGCGAAGGTGATTGGGGTGAACAACAGGAATCTACACGACTTCAATGTCGATATGGGCACCACGAGCCGACTCGCGGAGATGGTGAAGGAGAAGGACGTGATTTTGTGCGCGCTGAGCGGGATCTCGAACAATGAAGACGTCCAGACATACGTCCAGCAGGGAGTGCGGGCAGTCCTAGTGGGAGAAGCGTTGATGCGCGCGAAAGACACTGGTGCCTTCATCCAGCAGCTGCTAGGTTGGCCATCACAGAAGAAAAGGGAGGATGAGCATGCTCGCACACCGCTTGTGAAGATATGCGGAATCCGAACTGAGAAGGAAGCTTTAGAGGCCATGGACGCAGGTGCAGACATGCTCGGACTCATGTTCGTCCCGACGAGCAAGCGGCACATATCTCTGGAGCAAGCCCGCACCATCTCGGTCGCCGTCCGGAACACCCGAGCCAGTAACCCGATACCCCCAAATTCTGTGGACGGCGACGAACCAGAGGTAAACGAACCCTGGTTCACAGCTCACGCCCACCGACTATCAGCATCACCCACCCGACCGCTCCTAGTCGGAGTCTTCCAAAATCAACCCCTGTCATTCATCCTCAACGCCGTCAGTGCTGCGCAATTGGACATCGTGCAACTGCACGGATCCGAGCCGGCTCAGTTACCCGTTCACATTCCCATCCCCGTCATCCGCGTATTCCATGTCGGGAAGGACGGAGCTGGTATCGAGGAGATAACCCGTCCTGGATTGCACGACTTCGTGTTACTCGACTCGATGCGTCCGCAGGACGGGCTTAGTGGAGGGAGCGGGCAGGTGGTGGATTGGGAGGTGGCTAAGGAAGTTGTGGAGAGAGGGGAGGTGTATCGCGCCGCAAGCGTTTCAATTGCCAATGCGCCGCTGAAGGATGCTCATTCTGATGCGAATGTGAGCGCGACTGCCGCCAACGGTTCGGCAAATGGTGAAACGGCGGCGACGACGAAGGTTGCGGAGGCGAAACAGCCGGCGGGTGGTTGGCTTCCGATCATTTTAGCAGGCGGATTGACGCTGGAAAACGTGCGCCAAGCGATCACACTTGTCAAGCCATGGGCGGTGGATGTCAGCGGAGGGGTGGAGATGAAGGACGGTGCCGGAAAAGATGTCGAGAAAGTTAGAGCGTTCGTTCGAGCTGCCAAAGGGTTGGAAGATATACCCGTACCGGTGGTGGAGCATGCGCAAGACGGTCATGAAGACAAATTTAATATTGTAGCTATTCGCGCAGACGCAGATCACGCAGTGTAAGCCACAGTTATGTCGTTGGGTTGTATAATTAGAAGATGGAGGGTTCTGGAGATTTACATCGATACCGCGGTACTCCGTTGCGTGTGCTGTGGATCAGTAGGAACTGCTCGAGTTACGACTCGAGTTCTGGACGGCGCCGTAAATCACGGAGCAATGTCACCTGTAGATCAGTTCACTGGATTTCAAATATGACTACGTTGTACCACACGGCGGCTTCAAGTGTAATAAAGGAGAGAACGACTATCGTCTCTTCTGAAAGGACTGATTTAGGAGACTGCACCTCAAGCCGTATTTTATCAGACGAATACGAACTCCGTGGTGTTCTCGTAATTGTAAAATTCGTAAAAGTAATGCCGACCTTATGATAGGTCTAGACGTCTGTTAAAATTTTGTCCAGTGTGGTTACAATCGATACCTTCTAGCACTTTTGGATCCTGCACAGATAAAACTCGCGACCAACGTGGTACACCGAGCATTGAAGGAATCTAGTAGCCCGCAGCAGCAATTGGCAATTGCCCTGAATATCCCGAAGTGACGCAAACTTTGATAGTCGAGGTAGGCAATCAGTTCGGCTGAAAAGGGGTGCCTTCACGCAATAGCGCTCTGCGATTGCATCAACTCCATCAAGTCGTCGACGAGCAACGACTTATGTTCCAAAGAATTTGATACGTTCTGCGCCTCTCTATGACAGCAAAGCGACTTGGCGGGATGAACGTGGCGAACTTAAAAATTCGAATGAAGGAGAAAAATCGACTTCATGATAAAAATCCTTCCAGACGGCAGTTCGATACGCCCTGCCGCTGTATGAAGAAATCTTTGTTGTTCCACGTACCCTCACGCTGGCCCTATTTATTGCCTTGAATTGTTTCTAGCCTTGCACCGTTTCCGGGTTGTTCCATCAGTTGCCGTGGTGAAGATCACAGGTGTGACCGATCTCGATCTCACGCTTCTCACCGCACTCTGTTAGATGCGACAAAACAATGACAGTCCATTGACAATGTGAAGATTCCCCTCATTCGGCGCCCGTCTTCTTCTACCTTCCTGAGGCCGGGGTACCACCACTTT
The DNA here is from genome assembly GCA_004355085.1 of Rickenella mellea. NCBI lineage: Eukaryota > Fungi > Basidiomycota > Agaricomycetes > Hymenochaetales > Rickenellaceae > Rickenella > Rickenella mellea. Next base: position 144,587 of record ML170191.1, read on the forward strand.
CCTTCGATTTCGTTCAGCGCAGGACGCTAGTACTCCACCAGCCCAATGGCATATGGGGAGACTCGCCGATTCTGCTGCCGGGTGCCAGTCAGATATGGCGTTACAATCTTCTCAGTTCTAGGAATGCTTGGTGCGGGGCTCACCGACGCGGTTTTGTTGTTGGGGATATTGAAACGCGGTAAGTTCTCCGCTCTTTGCTCTCAGGCCGACGCTGACGGAAAGGTAAATCAAGACCAACTATTCACTCCAACCACCAGCCTGGAAAGAATTGCCGATATCGTCTTAGCCGTCTTGCTACTTGCTCTCGTTTTTATTTCGATTTTTGGGTACGCCGCTCCAATTTAGCTTTCCCTCGGCATCTCCTCAAACGCAGTACACCTCACAGACTAGTTGGTGCTGCGAAGAAGGACCCCAGTTTGGTCTCTAGCTACTCTCAGACTTTGAGATGGCACTTTGCGTTGATATTCGCTTCCGGCACCTTCTGGGTGGTGACCTTTTTCCTGGAGAACAACGAGGACTTTGTTGCACGATGCAAAGGCGTAAATCGACTCGTTGGTATCGCATTCTGCGACAAGAATCCTATCGTACTTAAATACGTGGTCGTGGGGCTAACGGTATTGGGGTGGATGGCTGAATTTCGTACGTCCACCTCTACTTCTGTCAATCGAACTGTTCGATATAACCGGAATGTAGTAACCTGCGTTCTCGTCTCCCAGTTGGAGATCCAACTTCTTGATGAGAAAGAGAGGTCCAAACTCAAAACTCTCCAAACAGTGAAGAAATCTGGAAGTTTCTTCGACGATTGAAGTCGAATACCCCAATGGTTGCTGTCACTCCATCCATCTTTCGTTGCGATATACATTACAACTTGATTTTCACGGGTCCGCGGTCGTTTACAATATTTATCTCTTTGTTCGATATATAGGCATCATCCCACAATGGCCAGGCTTAGCCATTTTGTTGTAACATCATGTTGCTCCTTCAGAATATTTTGGAAACTCGGGCTCAGCGATCCGACATGGCAAGTTCACCAGTATAAATGTACTCGAGTATACGCGTTGTAGCTGAGCTTTCTAGTTGATATGGACGTCAACTGGGAGATTGTTTCGACCTTGGATAATTCTGGAGTCCGCTGCCTGAGCCTTCCGACGTCCAACGCTTCATTTCCCAAAACATTCGGCCACATATTAGCCTTGCCAACCCATAGGTAAGACGATTTGCCGGCACCATTCACGTCGGAGGGTTTGCGCAACGACTTTCAAACATATTCCGCAGCTGAGTGATATTGGCACCGGTGTCAGTGTAGCCGTTAGGGTTGAATTTGTCCGTAATAGTAACTTCGTTTCGCAGCTTATGATAAATAGTTTGGCCAGGCGTTCTATGCACGAGTAAGTTGCAAGTACATGTGTCTTCGCACCACCAAGCTGCAATATTATTGACCGTGGCCCAAGACGGATTGTGGCTATCTACACCCCGCAGCCACTTTGGTATAAATGGGCTTCATTCCTTGGCCAAAAGACACAGATAAGAATATGCATCCATTCTTCACGACCCGCATTGTAACATGGCAAGCTTCGCCGGAGTCCAAGTTCGCTGCTTTTGGAACAAACGAACATGGATCCTAGGAAGGCAGGAGGGTAATGTTGACGAGTTCCGTCCTTCCGCAATTGGGGTGCATCTAAGAGAGCCCGTCTGGATGTGAAATCGACTGTCTGGGAGACCGCATAAGCGTAACATGACCATGAGCGTCATGGTGGACAAGAACGAAACGGCCCAATCGGGTGACTCCGAATACTCTCCGAATTCTGAAATGTGACGTGACATGGCAGCTGTCACACTCCAGCGTTCTTTCAAGTTCAATGGTCCAGCCTTCCCTTTCCCTTTCAATATCCTGGATGGCCGGTGCTTCACATTTAGAGAAAATACAGCACGAAGCAATTTAGCACTGGTGCCCTTTGCTTCCTCCTTGGACACTACGCGCGTCATCGTGGCCTTGTAGGTAAAGCTGCCAGGTATCGTCGTGATTAACAATGCTTCGCTGTGTCTATTTCAGTGCATTCACATCACGGCGTGTCCTCAGCGTGATTAGAGTTGTTCAGCATTGAAGTGAGAGCGGATGAATTCTGTCTCTGACTAATATATATAGCACGGAAGGTGAGTTGCGGTTCCTGCGAGTGTTTCCAGTTCTGCGCAAGCTCCTCCAGGTAAAATTAACTTGCTGCAACACAATCTCGCTGGTCTGGAGTCTACGCGTCCCTTAAAGGCATCGCCGTACTATACAATCTATGCGATTATTCCGAATGTGCACTTAGCTGGAATTTGAATTCGGTCTTTGTCCGCTGCTTTGAATCCCACATCTACCGCACAGCAAAGGGGCCGAGCCCTTGCTGTCATTCGCATACCCACGCGGCGGTTACGACAGCGTCCTTCACATGGCGTGAGTTACGACGACTTTTCTTTCCAAGTTGTAATCTACGTCTCCTACGTCACTGAAAATGGCTCGTTCTGTGACGTTTTGCTTCTGCATTCCCGTGTGGCTCGGTGCTGTAGTACTGAGATTATTCTGCGCTGGGATTATCCATGCAGGACTAATTAATGTTTTGACGCGACATGGTAAGAGAAACCAGTTCAATTTATATCGATATCGTACATTGAATCTGGACTTGTCCTTGTCTCAATAGGTCATTTTACTGCGGCGCTAACTGCTGTTCAACGAAAGGCTCCAATATCCACTATCATTCTCTTGTCCATGTTGGCCATTTTCTCCAATATCAGGGTAAGTGTTTGTAGAATGCGAACGCCTCTTCATCCACGTCTATTTGGTGTACAGCTTCATTGGCTCCATGATAACGACCTCGTCTCTGGCTACTGGCTGGCAGTCATCTGGTTTCTCCATCGTAGTGGGCATTTTCTGGATGATCTCGTTGTTTAGGGAAAATACGAAGCAGAGTGAAAAATGCTGCATCTTGGGATTAGCAGACAAAACATTTATCAATTTTTGCAACAATACTACCAACATCTACAATACTCGAATTCATTTCCGCAAGCTGGTTAATTTGATTTTGCACGTTTCAACCAATCTTTTCTGGACGTGAACTGACCCGAAAATCTCAGGCTGTTGTGTTCATGTCAGTAGTTATGCTGGTCAGTTAACGACGGAATTACTTCCGGAAGCTTTTTCCATCTGGAAGTGATTTTGTCCATCCTCATGCAAGAAATGAGAGTATAATCGATTAAATGCGCCTCCCCCGAGCGAATGTCCTTACTGTCACAGTGACACGGAATGTACAGTAAAATACAGTGCAAGTGTATCATTGTACAGGTACGTAGGTGGCGAGAATGGTGTCTCAATGACGGAACTTTGTGATAGGACACATATTTAAACGAGTTTCCCATACTCGAGTACACCATAGGAGCACACATTGGTTCAAAAGATGGACGGATGCAGGAAAGCCACCCTTGATCTGTCTATTCGATGGTATTGGATGATATCATAGCATTTTCACAGCGTGGGATGCCATCACCCGTGCCCGCGCGAAATCTTATCGGCACATGCTTGACTTATAATATTTACGATGTGAAGGAAAGGTAATAATAACAAAACATGTTATGGAAAACCTACGTGGGCATGTTCGACGTTGATCTTGTGTCGATTCAAAGTCGAAATAAATAAGTTGGAACAGGAGGAAGGGAAAATCCTAAATACAGAGGATCATACCGTTGACCGCGCAATACACATATTTTACACCCCACCATTACGCTACCGACACTTGCAGAAATTTTATCATGCTTCATATATGTACACCAAAAGATTCAATTTTCATGTGATCGTGTAACGGTCTTTTTGGAGGGTCGTATTGCTGGAAATTTGATCAGACCTAGAACGATACTTTGCTGAAATGATATATATTCCTTCAGTGTCTATGTCTATGTCTATGTCTATTTCTACGTCTATGTCTTTAACTTCCAAGGAATTATAAATATTGCTTATGTCAACCAATGCAATTGTGCTGTGGACAGAATTGAGTGTTTCAAGCATATACCACTGGAAGAAACACCGCTCACATAAGGCTGTCGACAATTCCCGCGGCTTCAACCATTTAGCTTGTTGATCAGCGAGTGCCGTTTGCTCCATTGGTGTGGCCGTTTGCTCCACCAGTGTGGCCGTTTGCTCCGCCAGTATGGCCGTTTGCTCCACCAGTATGTCCATCACTGCTGGCGGGTGGGCCTAAATCAAGAGGGGGTATATCACTATTACTCCCGTCCCTTCCGTGAAGTTCAGGAGCATGAGGGGGGTTTTGGTGAGTCCCGTTGGTGCCATTGGTGCCATTGGTGTGCCCATTAGTGGTATGGTTGGAGGACATCGCGGATAAGCTGTGATATTTGGACGGTTAGAACGGGTCGAGACTGAAAGGTCTGGAGATTTGTTGTAAGACCTGAGCATTTTTCGGTCCAGTTTTATGCATTCACCTGCACAGCGTTAGTACATTCCGGTGCAGACTTTTAGGTGCCTTCAGGAGAACCAAACGGAGGATGTCGGCATGGAAAGGCGACAAGAACTAAAATATTAGTGTCATCAGATTTTTAAACAATGCCGCACTATTATTCCGAGACTAACCGGGCGGGCTTGACGCGGAAAACTATCTTCAAACCTGCATATGAATTGGTTAGCTATAAACGAAGAAGTGAATAACCAGAACCAGTGCGATGTATATGTATGTAGTGAACCTCAAAACGTCCGCTGCTATGTTTCGCCACCTCTGTTGTCCAATACCGTGATCGTGCATCATGTTAATTGCGTATGAGGTAGCACAAAAGCAAGCCTGACCACTTCAAACCCAAGGTAGCGATAAACGAAGTGGTGGATAACCGGAACCAGGACGTTGGATGTGTGTGTAGCGAACCATCTTCCGCTATGCCCTGCCACCTCCGGAGTGCAGATCCCATAATTTGCGCTCGAGGTGCAAGGTGCACAAACGCAAGACGGCCCGTGTTAGAATTAAGTTGAGCTTGGCCTGCCACTCACTCACGTTACTCGTCATATTGTCGTGTATCGTTGGCATTCTTTCCCCAGATATGCTTGAGGGGGACAGAAAATAAATCTGAAGTTTGTCACGGAAACTCAGAACCACGGAGCAGATTGTGATCAACTTCCGCGGCCATAGAGCTGAAAACAGGTTAATGTACGGACGGTAAAATGGACTAGATACTAACCAATTCCAACGACGCGGACACCCATATGGGGATCTTCTGCCAGTGCGGCAGCCGAGAGATGGGGATATTTCTGTCGCATCTGGAGTATCCATGTCCGCATAGCTCTATTCCAGATTGGGTCCCAGAGCACCGCAAGGAGGACAGGCTCGGAAACGTACGGCCCAGTACCTAGTGAATGCCGCCACGGATTTCTGAAGCCTGCACTGAATCATCCCAATACGCATATACACTAGTAACCATGCGCCTATGAGGCAATCATCTAGGGACACAACCAAACTCCGGAGCAAAGTCTATCAGAATAGAGTTTTGATGCCCGAACTGTTTCACCCGAGAAGCGGAAGGTTGGTAGCGGACTAGGACTACTGCATATAATGTGGCGGATTTGGTCGATACGAGACTCGTGGTCTAAATGGTGTAAGGTACTTCGGGCTCTCCTCTAATCCTGAATGGGTTCGGCGATGCATAAAAGCGTTAGAGCCAGACAGCTTGATGGTGCTGATGTCTGGAGGTATTTCCGGGGATGTTTTACCGTGACTGAGAAGTTTAAGGGTCGATGCTCTCGCCAAAGGACAGAACGCAACTGGACTTCCACAACCGTCGTCAATGGTTCTCCGCATTCAGATTGAAGCAGTTCGTAGTTTACTCCTAGTTGCAGGTTTCCAAGTAAGGATGTCCGAAATTCACATTACATTAGGAGTCTTCGTAAATTACTTTCAGGTGACTACGTCACTGGCGGGACCGCAGTCCGTAGTATGGGAGAATTCGGCTAATTTTAATGGATCACTCTCCGGGATCAATCATGCATGCACTCACGCATGTGGCTTGCATAGCCCCGATTGTTTATTCGCCAAAGCTACTGGTCCTTGCACTCGTGCAAACGAAATCTGGACTTGCGGGGATATTCGGACAAACGACCAACTCGATCGATCATTAGTATTCCAAATCACGCCGCTTATTTATCAAATCAGTGGCACTAAGATATGCGGTGGATGACACACGGTGTGGAGTTTACGGGTGACTTCCCGTAAGCATGAGTATTAGTTCCCATTGAATTAATACCTAGTCCCAACGAAATCACTACAAAGTTTTCTGCAGATTGCAGTAGGTCTCCCATTGACCGGAGTTTGGCTCTCACCTAGCGCTTCATGGGCAGGGCAAAGGGGCCGTTAGTGCTAAATTTGTTTGAACAACGGAAATTAGAGATGGTATGCGATGAAATTAAACCTTTCATGACGAATCCTCGCTTTACCAGCGTAAACGACATCGAGGAAAATTAACGTGATTTATTCCATAGCGGAAATCAAAATCCTGGTCCGGTTGTAACGCACACTAGTATACCGCAAGCTAACCAACCCCCGTTTAGTATTCGTTTTGCAAACCCTTCTTAACAAAGTTACCTGAATATGCTGGCGGGGGTGCCACCAAAACCTGTCCTGGTATGTTATCTAACCATACTCTGAAGCCCGAACTTAGCCTGCACAGGTTGAGAACCTCTCGAGGCTAATGTTTGATTTCGCAAGTTAACACTACCTTAGTACTCTCGATATGATCCCCAATTTATGCCCTCTTCGATACTCGGTGTGCACGGAAGAATTACCAAAATAAAATAAATTCCACTTTGTAGAACCCGTCAGTATGCCTATCGCACTGAACAGCTTCACGAGCGATTCCCTGCAAGAACAACTTGAAAGGAGCCAGGAAGTATGTTCATGCTGTCTGATACTCCCTTTCGCAGCGGGCTGACAATGTGTATTTTTGATCACACAGTATACCAACCTTAGAATGGCCTATCGGGATCGTGCTGGTCTAATGTATGTGACCAACAAGGCCCTGGGATGTTCAAACATCGAAAATTGGTGAATACTCCGCCAAGACGAAATATTACTACCATGATTAAGCGTTTTCTGATCGCAGTAAAATGAATGACGCGAAAGGAGCAATTGCCCATCATTACAATCCGATGCATCGGGTGCAACAAGATTTCTTGGATAAACATTCTCGTAATATCATTCACCTATCAGGGCTTCTCTTCTCAAGAGCGACAGAAATCTGCGGTTTGTATTCTCTCAATGCATTGCTCTGGCAAGACTCTAAAAATTTCGTGCGCAGGAGGAAATCACCGCCGTGCACTGAAAATTTATGAAGAAGCTATGACGAACGCCCTCAAAGCAGACCGAAAGAACAATTGATAGAGTAATAGACACCTTTCACCTTAAATAAGGCAATCGAACAATAGAATATAGAATTCTTTTCACGCATTCGAATTTCATGGGCTCGAAGGCCTTCATGGCGGTGTCGGACTCACGGTGGTCGGCGTGATTGGCCAAAATTCGGTTCCTGTACTTTTGCGAGTAAGCATTCTCTAAACAGTAATGGTTTAAGACATATCGAAGGCATTATTCGAAGGACGGTGAGAGGTGACACAGTTTCTTGTGGGCGATGAAGACAAAATGCCTTGCACAAACAGACCCAAATACCCGAACACCACCGTTTGTGGCGTTCCATCCTCTCCCGTCCCCACCGTCATCCCCATAACATGGCCTCTCTGCTCGAAAGAATGAACGTGGCGCCGACAGCGCGTGGTGCGAGCCCATCTCGTAACCGTGGCAACGGTTGGTGCTTTGGTCTCAGCTGCACCTTATGTTCGTATCCTTTTTTCCTTTCTTTTCGTTGGGAACAAAGAACGTGAACTTCCGTCATCTGCCAACAAGAAGAAAGAACAACGTAGGATGTCAGTGATAGACGCCTGTGCTGTCGAATTCCCACCTCATCCATTCATAATCACCGATTTTCGATCTCCCATCATTTTGGCGTTTTTTGGGAACCCATACTCACCACTCGACCTCACAGAACCGCGCACGCCGCGCCCAAAGCAACGCGGACGCCGACTCGATGTGGCAACATGACATATACAACAAGACTCTCAGCTCGCATGTCACGGTCGCGTCTGCTTCATTCCGTGGCAGAAGTGCGAAGAAAGTTGAAGAAGGCCCAGAGTGCACTGCGGCTGGCAACGGTGAACTGCGGCAGGTTCGGATCCTTCATCCTGAAGAATGTATACGAATGTTGTGGAGGTTTCGAGGCTTCTCAACGAACAACTGCTGGCGTCGTGAAGGTCTGTTACTGCCATTTATCATATCGGGGTGTGCGTTGGTGTCTGGATACAATGGATGCATGAATTAGGCGATCTTCAAACTCATCGAAATTTGGCAACAACCCCACAACCACCATATTCCACCGATCGGATTCCTCGCTGCATGCCGGGTAATTCAATCCTCACGTTCAGTTGATCCCGGAGGTTTGATTACTTGAGGTTTTCAGGCTGCTGCGATTTTCGTTCGTGGTTTTGTTGATCAGGTTACGACGGAAAATGATAAAATAATTACGTGAGGATGCCTTTCCATCTGGAAATACTTCTGGCTATCCACAGGCAGGAAATGAGATCCAACGCGCCTCAAATACACCTCCATCGAGTGGATATCCGTACTGTGATCCACAGAATTTGCACAGAAATACATACCAACTGTAGCATGGTACCGGTGGAGGTCGTCTAAAGATCGTAACTTTGTGTCTGACATGTATTTTAGCGGTATCGTGGATGATTACGACAGCTCCTGGGTTTAATTCCGTGCCTTCGGGGCGGCGGTATCGGCGAACACTTTGGTAAGCCCAACTCCCTTCCGCTGATCTGGCACCTGCGTCTGCGTCTCCCTTGAGGACCTTGATTAGATCATTCCGTACTGTTCAATCTATGCGACCACTCCGAACGTGCGCCTAACTGAAAGTGAGTTAAGCCTTTGTCTACTGCTTTGAATCTCGCATGTACCGCACAATCAATTAGCCAAACCATTGCTGTCACTTGGATGCCCACTCGGTGGTTGGGAGAGCGACCTTTCTAACGCGTGAGCTGCGACAACTTTTCTTCCACTTTTAAATGTCCGCCTCTCTCGTCTACTCGGATATTTAACCAGGCCTTTCTATGAACTGAGTTGCAAGTACCAGTGTCCTGGTCGTAACACCAAGCTGCAATTTTATTGTCCGTGTTCCCGGATCGATTTATCACGCAGCCATAAGAACGGGCTTCATTCCTTGGCCACCAGATTGGAGTAAGAATAGGCACCCATTCTTCATGAACCCGCATTGTAGTATTGGTTGTGTCGCCGAATTTAAAAGTTGGCTGCTGTTGGAACAAATGTTGAAATGACTAATTTCAAATTGTGGTGTTCCTACACGGGCTGACTCAACAAGAGACGATAAGATAGTTAACGACTCAACTGAGTCTTTAAAAATTACCTCACAATGCCCGAGCGAGACCGAATGTTCACATAGCGAGAGGTTTCAGCATCACAATCTTGGCCGAGAACAGATGCTTGGCCACGTGGTCAACTAATAAA
>ML170191.1:154204-174948 GCA_004355085.1 Rickenella mellea
AAGTAGAGGGTCTGCCAAGGCGGAGATCATCCGGAGAAGGTCGACCGGAGCGGAGGTCGACCGGAGCGGAGATGATTTAGGTCGACTCGTGACAGGAGTCATGTCAGGCTTGTAGGTATAGGATAAGAGTTGTTAAATATAGTTTTGGGTCGCTTTACCACTATGCCAGCGCTGGCATAGTGGTAAAGCGACCCAAAACTATATTTAACATAAATGTAGCTTTCAGGACTTGAGGTCAGGGGTTCAATTCCCACGGGTTGTAAAACCATAGGTTATCCCACTGAGGTTGTAAATGGAAACACCCTGATTTGGGCAGGCTTCCACACAGCGCTGGAGTACTCGGTTTAGAAACTGGGGTAAATGGAAGCCTGAAAGCTACATTTATGTTAAATATAGTTTTGGGTCGCTTTACCACTATGCCAGTGCTGGCATAGTGGTAAAGCGACCCAAAACTATATTTAACAAGAGTTGTGTTTTCGCGTGAGTGGCTCGAACTTGATTTGATGGCTTGTAATGTTGACGTAACGCGTCCCAGGCTTCCTTCGCCGTTTTACAGCCGCGAACGAGATACATTTTCTTCGATGGGACCGCGTCGACAATCAGCGTCAGGACCTTCTTCGTCCCTCTCCACCATGGTTCGGCATCCTTCTTCGCCTTAGTGACCTCTGCATCGTTCCCATCTGTCGTAATCGTGACTTCTTTTCCAGTCGCATCTTTTCCCTTGATCTGCTTTCCTTCGACGAGGTCCGGAATTTTGGGTTCTTTGGCTCGATCGCCTTCGATGTAGTCCCACAGTCCTACGGCGTCAAGTTTGAACTTCGTCTTGTCAGCGAATTCCATATAATTGTTCTTTCCTTCTCCGTCTTCAATTTTAGTAAGTTCCAACTTTATCTTTTCAATGTCAACGGGGTCTCCCGTCGTATTGACCATAGTGCTGCTGGGTTGACTTTCGTTGACTTGACGTGGTGACGTGGCTCGCAGATTTCCAGGATCTTGTCTCTTAAGCGCAGTCGGGGCTCATAACCTATCACGGATAGGCGCTGGAGAGATGGTAGAACCAGTGTATAGTCTGTATAACAGCGAGACTCACCTGGAGAGATGGTAGAACCAGTGTATGGTCTACCACTCTCCGAGGTGAACATTTATAATACATATTTCTTAATCAGGCAATATCTTCCCTTCCCCGCATCTTACTCATCCGGAATACGATGGGCACCAGCCTCCAACATGATGAACCTCCTTGAAGGTTATCACGACTCACGAGGAAACTTTTCCCCATCATGTCTCGTTTGTCTAGATATCGCCATTGGTTTGTGGCCGGATTTTCGCCGAAAGCATTGCACTTCCTTTCGCGCACCCCGCCCTGCATTGTTCTGTTCCTCGTTATCATCATTGTGGCCGTCGCTTCAATCAAAATAGTCCTTCATTACGTTGAAACGGTATTTACACACAGCGTAGATCGCTTCGTGGATCAGTATCCGGGAGCTCAGGGTGTGAGTAATTGCATATCTGGGCAGGTACGAGGCTTATTGTACGATTCGTGGTGTTTACTAGGCACTCTTGTGAGTGATGTAGGCCGATATGCAAAGGTTGAACTTCTAAAACGTTGAAAATTTTATAAGTTGCGCAGACGTCTTCAATGTGGACACCACGAACAACATTATATCAGTATGTTACGTCCTTTCTGCAGGTTGGGTTAGAATTAAATTTCCCAAGGTACGATGGTCTGTCGTGGGAGGCTGTGGCAGCAATTACACTTTCAACTCGTCCGATGGTTGCTCCATCAATTCACTTGCCGTGCCTATGAATCTCTACCTCAACAAGTCAGTTTTCTCCTTTCTGTCCATAAGTATCACTCTTCATGAACCTCTTGCAATCACCACCGTAGAAACGCCAGTACTCCCGTGTCTGCTTTGACTCCCATATTGCAGTATGACCCTGCCGATATAAATTCTTCACCTCCTGTACACATGCTTCCTGGACGGACGTACGATATTCTACCCACCGATTTTAGGGATCTTATTAACGCATTAAAGCAGTAACTTGCCAATGTTCGCATTTGAAACCGATCTGGATATTGACCCCTTCCTGCCCTACACCTTGTACAAAAAGCAAACTGGCTTGTTCTCTCCTTTCGAAGTGTAAGCATATTCATATAGTCGATACCCCACCGCTAATTTTGAGCAATGCAAGGATCAACTCATTCAACTCAGTTCTGGCAACTCACCCAGCAAACAATGCAACTATCCCAATCGTAGATGTAATTGGCTACGGTACCAGTCTCAGCTGGATAAGCGAAGCCCACCGTGGAACTTCGCCCAACTCGCAGCAATTTTGGATACAATTCTGGTCCATTCGGCAAAGGTTGGTTAGGGGTATTGCGGTGATAATTGTGATAACGAATTGTGAGTGTCTCAATCGTCATTCAATCTCGCCGAGCGATTAACGTTCCGCCAGGGCTCCTAACTCTCGCCATCCTTTACATTACAGTTCTGGTCGTCATGGGCCGTAAAGTCGACACACAGCTTATTCTTGCGTCAACAACGAGTATGTATTTTCGCTCCAAGTCCTTCTCAGCTCAATCCCCATCCGTCAACTACAGTCCTCTTTGCGATACCACAGATTCGTGCCAGCATGCTAGACTCCCCACCGTTGGGTGCGTGATATTACCACCGATTAATGAACCCTGCTGTTACCTCGCCTCGATTGCCAGGTACTGGTGCTTATATCGGTATGTACGCCTGCTTTCTCCTCGTTCTGAGGTTAACGTAGTGTATGCATAGATACTGCTGGTTACTTCGTAAACCTGAGTCTTGTCAGCGCATGTGTACGACCCATCTTCACTTTATCATACAATTGACCGATACGACGATCTTTTCCCCTCTGCGAAAACTTCAATACTTTTGGTCATTTATCTCATCCCATATGGTAGGTCGTTGCCCTCTGCCTACGAAGTAAATGACACATCAAATTTTCGTATCTACAGAGAAACGCGTAACCCCTGAAACATCAGACAAAAATATGAATCCTGCGATCGAAACTGCAATCCCCGAAGCCAAAGACGTTCTGCACACCGCAGACAACATTGGTTATTTCCGAGTTGTCCACACAGATGACATAGCGACCACCACAACAACTGTTACGCACGTACAGCCCAGAGTGGTCAACTAGAAACCCAATCTCGAGCCTACTCCATACATCTGTGTGCTACCAACGATTACACCAAGTCATGAGCTTTGATGTCGAAGAATCACGAAATGCTAACGTTGATTTTATCTGTGTCTCCCAGTATCATTCGCCCGCTCTTCATGCTATCCACACCTGCGAATAAGATATTGTGCTGCGCCAGAGATAGTTGCAGTTTACTGTGCTCTTCCGACCCTCCTCCCCATCGAACGCTGTCTACCTCCGTTCTCCGCACAAGCAACGAGTCCCTTCCGTCTCCAGATCACATCCAAATTTTGGAAAACGGAAATAATTCATACTGGTTTTGTCCGTTCCGCTCGATCAGATGAAATCGGTGGAGGTGTGTTACGCCGTCGCGCATGGCTCATCACTGACCATCCGAGCCTTCTGATTGTTACAGTGATCGACGGCATGATTGAATCATCACGCTGCGTCGACAATCAAACTTGACAGCCACAAAACCGCTCAAGGCCTCAGGCTCATCCATGTGATCCGTCACTCGGTCCCCTGAGAAGCTTGAGATCGACGCCATCCCCAAGGTTTCCTGCATTGCTCAAAACATCATGGCGAGACGGAACAATGCCCTTCATATGCAGCACGGGTTTCAAGGCCACTCTGTTACGCGGTGGCTAAGCGGACTTAGCGAGGGATGTTTGTATCGAGTTCTTTTGTGTGTCATGGTTGAACCACCATTGTCGTGTCCCGCTGTGCGCGGTTTTTCCTCCGCAATTCGGTGCTTTTCAAGTGGACCCATATGTGTCTACCATCATGATGCAAGATCTTCTTTAACCAGATTGGGGAATTGTTGTCTCAGGTTACAGTGAATCTCGGTCTCGGGCCATGACACATTCTGGCAGAACTTCAGGCTTTTCCTGCCTTCAGATATACTGTATTATCCCGGTGGACGCTGTTCCCTTGACCTGATGCGTTGAGACTTGGTTCCAGGTCATCGAGCTCGAGACATGCAACAGAAGCACCGCCGGTGGATACACAATCGATTGACGCTCGTCGATTGGTGGCATGAAGAATTCTGATAAGAATCAATCTTGCTGAAATGCGTTCACGAACCGTCAAAAGCGCACCTTTTTCCTCAATGGCTCGCACGAAGAAATTTTGCTGCTGTCTTCTTGTGCGACCTACGAGTCTTGATTCTCTCGTTCTTTAATTCCATCTCCATCTCTACGGTCATCCTGTTACTGTACCAAGGATATTATTTTTGGTCACGAATGATATGTACCAGCGCAAGATTCATGGAATTAGATGCCTTATCTTAAGGTTCTATTCGAGCTACGCTCGCCAAAGCGGAGGTCAGTTATTTGCATAGTTTGGTTTTAATGGCTGCCCTGCCGACAATATTCGCTGTTGGACTGCAAGTGACTCTCGACTTTCCAGATATTTCCTGAACTCCCTATCAGATGCATGGGTGCGTTATTCAGAAAACGCCGTGGTCCCTGCATATCTGCTTGGTCTGTATCTTCTATCTCCGTGTTGACTGGGATTGGCTGGATGGTAAGCAAATACTAAACAACGGTTTACAAAATTATGCATTACAGTAACAAGTCTACCAACAAAAGTGTCATCGATCTATTTTGGACGGCCGTACTCTTCAGATCAATTACCTGCTCCAATAACAGCTCCTTATTGCAACTGATATCAGAATCAATTCTTGAGAGTGGGATTCGATGTCATCCTGGGCTGTGATTGGTAGAGGATGCATGACTTGAGATCCCATCGTATCAAATATTCGTATAAAAATACATGTTCATGGGCGAAGCGCCCCAGTGTTCAGGTGTGGTGCCCGCATCTGCCCGCATTGCAGCGCAGCCGTCTCGTTGTCTCTCAAGTAACAGCCGCAGGATAAAACACCCAGCCTTAGCTACTGCGATTTTCAGAACGTGCTTGGCAAACGATCGAGACTGTGGCGGTGTCCACATAAACGGACCTGTCTAAAAGGCGTTAGTGTGACAAAGTGACGTGAACTCACTAACTCGTCCCTCATTTTGATTACCCCAACATTTTTACTGGTTTTCCCGTACACCCAGAACGACACGATTCGCAGCTCTGAATATGTTTTACGGTCTCCTTAGGGTATGGGAATGTTTGGCGGTGCGCTCAGCATAGCGATCAATATGACCGAGACATCCGAGTGCACCGCTCAGGGCTTTTGCACAGCCCGAATAACTTCCACCCGTCCTTGGCCGCATGGCAAGCGATCCTTCATTCAGATAAATAGTGTCCCACAAATGATGGCCTATCAACCCGTCCACTTCCACACCCCGGCCACGCACGACACCAATCGTCTGCCATGGTTCGCTCGATGAAATTCTGCTGCTGTCTTCCTGTCCGCCTCGGAGTGTTCGTGCTATCGCTCCTGACTGCTGCTTGCGCGGGTGTCGTTGCTGCTGGTCTGATATATGTTCTGATCAAGGATGGTATGGATGTGCGCCGACTTTCTACCAGTCGAGACTGACCGGGTCGCCTTTCAGAGGATCGCATCAGAGCTGCCTTAACCAAAGCTCAGTGGATTGCAGTCATCGTCCTAGCCGCCATCAGCTCCCTTATAACATTATTCGCCATTGGCGGGTAAGTGAACGTGTAATCGATTTGACATGCCTTGTCCTCATGTTTGTGAATGAACAGTTTCATCGGCTCTTTGGTCAGAAGTCGCCGCCTAGTTTCTGGTTATTCAACGGTCCTCAACTTGCACCTCGGGTTCTCCATTGGAGCTGGAATATTCTACATAATCACCATATTCCGAGAGAACAAAGAGGAATTCATCAAGCGATGCATCAATGGGTCGACCGATAAGAATGTCATCGACATTTGCAACAAAGCCACCACCGCCAAGTTTGTCTCCCTTGGGTTTCTCGTTGTCAGTTGGTTAATCGAGCTATGTGCGTTCCGAAACGTCTGCCATCTTCGCGTATCTAATTGGGTCTGTTCAGACTGCTGCATCATTGTCGCTCGTTACGTCATTCAGCTGGAGGAGGAGGCCGACGATAAATACCGCCACCTGCACACCCGATCCGCCCCATCTGCCGGCGGTTTCCAGTACTCTCATGCACGTAATGAGAGCCAAATGGCGCTCAACGCCCCGCCGCTGGGCGGATACCCGTATACCGACGCAGCGCATTCTCACGGACATACAGCAGTGTAAACCCACTAAGAGATGCTTCGCGCTGCGTAAATTGGAGGATTTGGTTACGATTTTCGTGTGGACATTTGTATTATGACTTGGGTTTTACATTCATCATAGATTTGTATGGCTCATCAATGGATTTGTAACGCGGATACCGAACGCGTGTGCCTGGGACGTGACAGCCTTCCGAAGTTACCATCATGACGCTCAGTGCTCTTTTACTTGTGGACGTTCAATAGCAAGTCTTTTCACTTGATTGGCTCGACAACGCAACCATTGATACCGATCCTTGTCGGAAACTTCCTTATCATTGCTCAGCGACTTCTTGCCTGGCGGTTCGCTTGCAGTCCAATCCGGCGATGAAGTCTTACCTGTTATCAGAGAGCTGCTCAAAGGAAACTGGGAATGGGTCGTAGCTAGCCAAGTGTGTTGAGGTTTCAATCACTTGCCGTATCGTGAACAATGACCATTCGTCTTCGGCGTAGGACTATCACCCGCCGAAACACATATCGTTGTCAGTACATCAATTCCTGCACCTCGATCTATGTCTCAAAGTGTGCTGATACGCAAATTAGTGCAAGCACTCATTCCAAAGACGCATTTACCTCGATTCATGTACCGTTCCCGTACGCCAAAGAAGGAGAGCCGTCGACGATAGCGCAAATGTTATGGCCGGACCACTGCGTATGGCTATTTCCTCGATATTGGGCTCAAAAATTCTTACCATCCAGACCTGTGTTCAGGTTCAAAACACCCATGGAGCATTTATAGAAGAAAGTATTACGAACGCTCTGAAACCGTGGTTTGACAAGAACCGTGCTTCGATCATTCAAAAGGCAATTAATCCCCCGTGGTTTTATTACTGCGTCAATTCATCTCCACCATGTTTGCTTTCAGGGAACAGATATCAGAGTCGAAGCCTATTCCGCATTCGAGTCACCGATTGTCCAACCCGAGGAATCGTCACTCGGGAAAATATTGAAAGAACACAATATCGATACTCTCTTCGTCGTAGGGATCGCTACCGATTATTGCGTCCGGGCGTCCGCACTCGACGCGAACAAGGCGGGTTTAAACGTATTTGTTATCAAAGAAGGCGTGCGTGCTGTTGGGGGTGAAGTTGCGACGGAAAAGGTAGCCAAGGAGTGGGAGAAAGCCGGGGTGCGTTTTGTTAACTTTGAAGACGATGTTGTAAAGGCTTGGCTGGGATAAGTATTTGTGCATTAATACGTGGTCACCTTGAGTGTACATATTATCCTGAGCATTGTAACCCGAGAGCTTAAGACGGGAAAGCCGTGGGTGTGGTGGTAAACCCCTGGTGGGCAAGTCGTAAATAAAGTAATTATGCAATATCGTCGTGAGCGTTATAACCTGTACAATACCCATCGAACGACGGCAATGGCATATTATTCAGCGACTAACTCAAGCTCGAGGGGAAGTTGTGGTATGTCGTCATGGGACCCTCGCAAAACGGGACTTTGAATACCTCCCATGTTCCATTCGATTTCCTTCGTTGTTGTAAACTTGAAGGATTCGAGTAATACTGAAAGAGTAACTTCTGCAGTATTTAAAAAATTGAGAACGTGTGAAGAGATGAAGCGCCTGGATCTAACGCACTCATTTCCATCTCGGCAAATTTCAGTCCCCTTTTCGTAAATCGAATCAGAAAATATTATTTGGATGAAAACTTTTGGGACGTACAAACAAGACCTCCCGCCGCCAAGGAAAGTCATCCTGTAGAAATTCGATAGGTATTATGGCTTTTTATAAAGCCACGCTCTACGCTCACATTGATGCATATACACCAGGCAAGTGGGCTTCTGTTACACTTGCGGGTAACGGCTTTAACCATCTCTCCGGACGCCAGATGCCTGCATCGTCGCCCCAAATACCTTTACTTCTATTTGCAGACATGATTGCTATCATGACGTTGGTATTCTTCTTCAAAGATATCTCTCGAATTTCCCCAGTCCCATCCATTGACTTAATCGGCCAATGGAGCGGGACAACGATGTCTCTCGTTGTCCTATAAATTGTACGGTGTCATTAGCAAACGATGGAAAGCGTTAAGAAATAATTACACTATTGTGGACTTACGTGCGTATAGTGAATGGCAAAGGTGGAAACACACGCATCGTTTCACGACAGACTGCGTCTAATAGTGGCAACGACATAACGGTGTCATAGTCGAGCTGCCCATTGGTGCGAATCGCATCAGTTATTTCTTCGCGTAATGTATTCTGAACGTCAACGTGGAGAACGAGCTGGTGAAGAATTCGGCTGGTAGCGCTTGTTACAGTGTCATAACCACCAAAAATAAAAGAACTGATAAAGGTCAGACAGATCGGCAAGCTTCGTAGGGATGCACAAAAACTCACTTCATTTGGGCAAGTAGTTCCCTTTCCGGCATCCTGTCGTTCTCGTCAGCAGTCATATTGGCGCGCACTACGTTATATTTCAGCGAGTAACCCGAAAATACTTGGTTCAGCATGCACTCACATAGAACACTCATGATATCTTTCCCAGATCCGACTTGTTGTACGACGACCTCCTCCCCTCGTTCGAGCGCTTCCTTCTTGAAATTAAATATGCTAAGTGACGTATTATCCATGATGTCGACCATCGACTTCATTCTTTGTAGCGAGGAGAACGGTGCCCATTCCAATAATTTACGCCTCACACGTGTGGGTATACTCATGATGTATGGTAAAAATTGCCGCGGAAGCGCAAGACGCACAACCGTTGGACTAGTTTGAAGAGTAAATTCAGCGTCATCATGGAAATGGCGAATAGAATGTACGTACGTCAACATCCGAATCGATTCACTATACTCGTTGGACTTGCTTTCATCTAAAGCGTCGAAAGAATAGCCAAGTCCTGCTTGACCAATATACTCCAGAGCAGTGCGAGACATCCACGGCATGAGATTCATCTCACGTTCTCCGCTCTGCACCTTGCGTTTAAGAACGTCTCGGAGCTAAAATAAATTCAGGTGTGAGCGGCAGATACAGCAGGCGCATCATTGTGGTGATGTCGATATACCGACCTGGAGGGATATAGGGTAGAAAATAGGCAGTAAGTCTTTCATATGTCTCATCGAGAACACCGGGTTCATCATCTTCCGCTGTCTCTTGTGTTGTTCGCCTGAAGCAATCAATCCCCTGTAACGATTGCCTGTACGAGAACGTACCGATCGTTGAGAGAACCCCTTGACCGAAAACCAGAGAATTTAACCTAAGAATCCTCGTTGCTAAGGTGAAAGATTCAAGATAAAGCATGCTTACACGACGCTCGCATTTTGCCGTTCGTAGGAATACTGGTCCTTTACCACAATATGGTATAATGCACGAGGGTCCGACACGTAGAGGTGTTCCTTCTGCATTAACAATAAATGTCCCGTTACTGATGCAGGTATTTGGAGACGTACTCCAAAAAGACCATAATATTTGACCGCACCACCATAGTGAGCTGAAATGGCTTCGTGAAAGTCATACGCTCGTTTAGAGAGCAGCTGCTTCAAGTTTCCTGTTTTCGCGCACAATGGCGAGTGTCAAATATGCATGAGTCAAGACGAGAGTCGAACAAACCTGTCCACCAGGAATTCCTTGGAGGGCCGGGAACTCTTGAAAGCGCAGATGAGGCAAACCAATACCTCAGAAAGCGCCAAAGCACGAAAGCAAAGAGGAAGACTGCAGCTGTTTGACCAAGCGAAGTCATTCCCAAGGCGCGGCTGACCATCGCACACCTACAGCTGCGACGAGCCTGAGGTTAAGCTTATAAGCGTGCAAGAGACCAATTGTCTGCACAATTCCAGGTTAGAGAAGTTGGGAGAAGTCCGCACTTTATACCTTACGTGAGATTCTATATAGAAAACGGACACGGGCCAGGGCAGATATCCGCCATGAGGCATTCTATGCCGAAGCGCCGTGTGGTGAGATTGAATGCGTGGATTTTGACAACCAACAATTGCACCCAATTTGGAAGTCCCATCAATTGTTCTCGTAATATCGTACCTTGCCGTCTCCGGTGAATGCTTTCACTGTGTCATTATATCAGGCTAACTCGTATTTTTGACATACAGTAGAAGTGCAAACAGATGTGACACAAAAGAGAGAAGAAACAAGAAGGCTTGAAAGGGTAAAACACAGGAACTCCCTACGCTTTCACGAATTGGACCTTCAACGGAAGCTGTGGTGTTAGATCGTCTGATCCCTTTATGACTGGGGACTGTAAACCCGTCATGTTCCAGTAAATGTCACGAGTCAGGGAAAATTCGAATGATTCGAGCATGACGGTAAGCATCAGCTCTAAAGTGGTTATCAGCGAACGACCTCAGCGTCATATCAAATTTTCTCACTCATTTCCATTTCCGCAAATTTGAAGCCACTTGAGTCGATGGTTAGCAACTACGCAACTCGCTAAGTTAATTGATAGCTCACATGCAAGCTCTTCCGCCTCCCATAAATGTCATCCTGACGTTCAAAGTGAGCTCATAATTATTTCAGCGTAACAATGGTCATCACACACATTGAAGCATAGACGCCGGGTAACTGTGCTCTAGAATTGCTCTCAGCCATAGGTGTCAGCCAGCGTTCTGGTCTCCACACGTCTGCGTCTTGTCCCCAAATCGTCTTGTTTCTATTCGCTGCAATTATCGATATGATGATATTGGTATTTCGTTTTAATGCGATCTCCCGGATTTGATTCCCGTCTGTAGACTTGATTGGCCAGAGAAGTGGAAGGGTAACATCCTTCCGGGTTCTGAATGTCAGGTGAGTCCTCCGGTTATAATTTCGAATGAGAGAAGAGAACAAGGTAGAAACGCACGTCCTCGATAAAAGCGGGATTGGCGGGAAGAAGCGCAGAGTTTCGCGGCAGACCGCATCCAGATAAGAAAGGGACATCAATCTGTCGTAATCCAGATCACCGTAGTCTCTCCTTGCTTGGGTTACTTCGGCGCGTAATTTGCTCTGGACGTCGGGGTGGAGGACGAGTTGATGAAGTATTCGGCAGAGAGCACTGGTCGTGGTGTCATGACCAGCAGCGATGAACGTTCTGGATAATCAGAAGAAATGCGAATCAGATGCTTCAATGCGTCAGATAAAGTAAACTGACCCCATCTGACCGAGCAGTTCGTCTTCTGGCAGCTGGTCTTTATCATCGGCCTGTATATTCGCCCGCACTTGACCATAGTTAGCATGTAACGATACACGGCGCACGCTCACATAATACGCTCATGATATCTTTCCCGCTGCCAACCTGTTGCAACACGGCATCATCTCCTCGTGCTATCGCCGCCTTCTTCTCCTCAAATATTCGGACCGAAGTTCGGTGCATTGTATCCACGATGCTGCGAAAGCGTTGTACCAAGGGATGAGGCACCCACTCAACAAACGTTCGTCTAACAGATGGTGAGATCCACATGAAATGATGTATAAACTGGCGCCAGAAGATCAAGCCAAACGATGTCGGACTTTCCTCCATAATTGTCAGTCGAAGAGAACATGGTTCAGATAATGAACAGGACTGACACAAACATTTTCACCGCAGAACTATATTCATTTGTCTTCATGTCGTCGAGAGCCTCGAAGGAATATCCCATTCCGCCTTGACCGATGTACTCGAGTGCCGCGCGTGACATCCATTGCATGACATTAATTTCTTCTGCGCCGCTTCTGACCTGACGTGCAAGTACATCCCTAACCTGATGTCATGATGACAAATTTAAAAAGGTGAGAATTCGGAGACCAAGGGTGAAAAAGGATAAATTCGGAATAAAAATATGTGAGATAATTTGCGACAAATGTTGCGAAGGCAGCAATAATCGACTATTGGAGTTCGCAAGGAGGGATGGAACGACTTACCTGGTGGGCGATGGGGTAGAAGACTGGCAGAAGGTCACGCATATGCTTCATGGAGAAAACAGGATTGAGCATTTTCCGCTGCTTCCTGTGATGTTCACCTTTTCTCTCAAATTCAACGACAATGTGGATCGAGCCAAGGAAAATAGAATATTTACCAAGCGTTGAAAGGAGGCCTTTTCCAAAGACAATCAAATTTTGTCTGAAATTTTCGTTGAATCGCGGATATGCATGTAACATATTCAGTCGATGACATACGTAATAAAGGCGGAGGTCTCTTCATATATGTATTGGTCTTTAACGACAATGTGGTGAAGGGCGAGAGGGTCGGAGACGTAGAGTTGCTCATCCTGAAAGTCACCGGCTTTTCAGCAAAATAATAGGATGCACGAATGGTGAGATTTACATACACCGAAGTGGGAGTGAACCTTGATGATACCGCCGAACTTTGCCATGATATCTTCATGGAACTGCCACGCATTCTTGTGGAAGATCTGGTAGAAATTACCTATACAGAACGATTCGCTAATTTTAATGTGGAATCCTGCTCTAAGCCATATCAGAGATTGGCGATTAGGGATGCACATACCTTCCCACCAGGATCCCCTCGAAGGACCAGGGACATGGGACAACGAAGATCGGGTTGTGAGATGTTCAAAGATCCTCCAACTGAGATAAAATAGGATGGCCACAGAAACCCCTTGGACCACTGGATACATCATTGTGATGAGAAGAGAATGCTGAGCGTAGTAGTGGGACGTACGAGTTATTATACAGGATACAGTGATGCAGTCCGCCCCGCTGACAAGAGCACCGTAGACAAATCGTAAGTGCATGACCTCACAGTCGTCTCCACAAGGCTTGTCGATGAATATCTTCGGCATGCATTCTCTGTGCTTCTTCTTCGACCGCTGTATCCGAGGTGATAAAATTCGACTCCACATACCTTAACTTGGATCCAATTACTTCTTGTGCCGCACGAAGGTGGCCAAACGGTGCAAGAAACGGGGTTGGGGTATGGTCTATTACCCACTTGTGGCGCGTTGATCAGGCTATCATCCTGGCTGTCAATAGACATCGACTACGAGGGGGGAATCCAACCAGAAAGTCCCTTGATTAAATGTCCAGCTTATAGTTTAATGCCTCTGTGAAGTTCAAGATCCATTGCATCCGCAGGTAGGTGAGTCCGATGACGTTTGGAGAACGCACGCACAGAAGTCGGCGAAGTTCGGACTATGCGCCGCTGACTTACCCTCCATGTGTCAGACCACCAATAATTCCTACATTGGCGATTGACCTTCGATCTCGAGTGGATCGGCAATGCGGCTTATGCTGCGGTGAGAACAAGGCGTCGGCTTTGGGACTATGAGTGAGCCTTGGCATGGTGTTCCTCGGTAAAATCATGCGTTCCTCGGGTGTGATGGTCGGTAATAAACGGACAGCTGGACGACCTGTCTTGGCTAAGCAGAATAAAGAAACACGCAGACAACACACGAGTTCGATACTGGCAAAATACGGAATGGAAAGATCAGATTTTGACTGAGAAGTAGTAACTGACGTTCAAATTGGTGTGCATTGCAAGGTGCATTGCACTCCCCGCTCATGTACAGGGATTTCGATATCTTTACAAGTTGCCAATGCATAAGCTTGGTTATATTTGAGTCGTCGTCGGAAGGAATGTTTCGAATTCGAGAGCACTTTTATCATTTGCGTTCAGACATCATCCGAGGTAAGTCACATTACCCGTGCATATATCGAAGTTGTTCAACAACGGTCTTCACCACAACAATAGCAATTTGCGCGAGGCAATTTATCACAACGCCTATATGATTGACTCTACAAAAAACGTGATGTCAGAATATGATCGAACGAAGGATAACTGGTTCCACAGGTGATACACCGATATCGAAAACAGGAAAAAGAACACTCAAACAGGTTTGATGAAATCGTTGCACGGGTCCATTAGTTGTAAGCACCACTGAAGCGCGAAGGCCCTCCACTGCCTCCATTCGAAAGAAACATATTAGTATCAATTGCGAGAAACGCCGGATCCAAGAACTCGTTGCGATCATAATGCTTGTGAGATTTGTTAGATGAGACGGATATTCTGGACGTAGATCTTTTGAGCGCGTGATCATGGTCTGCCACATCTTCTCTGAACCCTCCAGGGAATCCATTATCCTCGTCCTCGTCGTCTTCAAGAGTCGGGCTAGGACGTTGAAAAGGCGTTCCAGGGTATGCGCGTCGCTCACGCGTAGAATCGCCAGCCGTCGACGCGGGCAAGGCGACGCGGCGGCCGCGAGCAGCAGTCGACGCTACCGAAGAAGCGGGGGATCGTGATCGTGACTGTGGGGGTGGGATGGGGTACGCATGGGAATCATAATTAGAGGTGTCGCGGTATGTGGAGGAAGGCAGTGGGACTCCACGACTTCGCCGTACTGTAGATGTAGCCGAGGAAGTTGAATGGCGCGATGCGCCGGAGTCGCGTCGACTGCGACGTCGGCTCATGGAAGGAGCTGATATAGGGAAGACGGAAGGATCAGGGTCCACATAGCTTAATTCTGATGTACGATGTGATCTGGGAATGACTGGACCGCCGGGATCTGCAGCATTACTCGCACCACGCCGAGGATCAATACTGGGATTAGGTATCGGCAAAGCATTCCTTGACTCTGGCCGCGGATTGCCGTACCCAGAGAAACCGAAGGCATCGCCACGTTCAGCTCCGCCGGGTAATCCATCAATATGCGGTGTGCGTCGACCATTTGAACCAGCCGAGCTTGTCTGGACCGTAATCGGAGCGCCTGGTCCAACATGGCCTGCGGACCTCCTCGAGCTCAACGACGGCCCAAGGATACTCGTATTAGACCTCGCGAGCGCATCCGACGTGGGATGAAACCCATTCTGGCCTGGAGTATGGGAGGGATCTGCAGCTCGAGACAGACTCGGATCCCCTCTCAACGTGATCGACCCAACTACATTAGACAGCCCAGCAACCGTTCCATACTTTTGTGATGATTTTGGAGAAAGCGCATGCGCGCTTGAGTTGGACCGCGAATGTGAGCCGCCGGCGTGGGGCATGGGAGACGACGGGCGTCGCAAACCCGCACCAGAGCCAGAGCCAGAGACAGAGCCGACGCTTGATAGACTATAATTACGCCCATCAGCTGCACCTCCGTACGATGCAGAACGCGTATGGGCGCCAGTTCCTGAAGGCGGTTGATGAAGTGTTGTTGATGACGATGATAACGATGATGGACCGGCGCCGCCAAATGGAGCAGCCTGAGCGCCTGGCCTGCCGTATTGATTAAGAAGAGAACCGTTTCTCTCAGATGTACCATGACCCCACCCATCATCCGCTGCTCCATTCCGATGCGTATGTTTAGGCGTATTCTCCTGTGACCGGACCCAATCCCCCGTCTTATCCGCGGGCGAGAGCGTCGACGACCCAGAGCCAGCTATCGTGCTCCTCAACGACTTCGGCGGCGCGGATCCACCCGGGGTGGGGAGCGATTGCATTGTCGTCATAGGCGTGAACCACGGCGGCAACTCGTGTACGAATGGGATGTCGTTGCCGTTACCACCACCACCACCACCACCACCACCAGCAACGGGGAACACGACGGTTGAGCCTCCAGCTGGAGGTTTAGTCCAGTCCGTCGTCTTCTGGTGTGCCCAATGTTGTTGTTGTTCCATGCTCGAATGCGGTTGTGATTGTGGTAAAGGTGGCACATTCCGAAGTCCATCCGGACTCAAAGCACTGTTATTATGGCCATGACCTTGCGAACCCCGCGTCTTCTTCGATGCATTAGAGCCCGACCGTGACTGAATATAAAAAAAGGCATACCATTTCAGTATATCGGCTGCTCACAAAAGATGATGACGAATGAAATGTGTGTGTGGTTAAAAAAAATGCGTGTGTGGTAGGAAAGAAAGGACATGAATGCATGGAAGGATTGATGAAATGGAAGGATGGAAAGAGGGTTAAACAAAAAGAAGAATCTCATACAGGAGGCAAAATATTGATCTCTGGCACACTATCGACGGACGACGTGTGCGCGTGCGCGTGCGTCCTTCCGTGCGTCCTCTCCATCATCCCACCACCACCATCCATTCCAGGTCCCGGCCCATAACCAGGTCCAGGTCCAGGTCCAGATCCAGATCCATAACCATAGCCAGCGCCAGACCCAGCACCAGAACCATAGCCAGAACCAGCGCCAGGGCCACCGCGACGCACGCCGCCGCCGCGCTCCGTATTATCCGACCCAGTCGAGTTGACCCTCGGTCTAGTATACACCTGCTGCTCCATGCCCATGCCCAACCCGGGGACGGATACAGAGACTGATACCGCCGGTGCATGGTGAGGTCCGTGAGTGGGTCCGTGCGAGGCGAGGGGGGGTGGCATCGTTAGTTGTGTTGGGCGAGGTGGGCCGGAGGAGGAGGGGGAGAGTGGGGAGCGCGGGATTGGGATCACCTATCCCAGAGACGAGGGAGAGAATGAGTGAGTTAGTGATATTGAGGAAGGGAGTGGTGAGGAGGGGACTTACGGGTTCATGCACCGACGGTCCACCATCGGGATTCGAATACCTCAACTCATCAGCGATGCGTTGACTCCGATCCCTTGGCCTCTGGCCCCTCCCTTGCTCACCACCATCGCCATACTCATACGCAGCATTGCTAGCGAACTCGTGGTTATGGCCAGACGCCGCGCTCATCCGCCTCCCCGTGCCCGAGCTCTTCGGCGTCCCATGCCTCGACTCCCTCTGCTCGGGTATCGCGCTCAACCCCCTCTCTCCCCTCTCCATACCTCTCTCCCCCCTCTCCCCGCGATGTGAGGCAGACAGAGGCGCGTTGGAGAGCAAGTCGAACTGGTTCGTCGCCGTCGACGTCGTCGATTCCGGTAAGCTCGGCGCGCGTCCGTGTCCATGCCCATGCCCATGCCCATGCCCACCGCGCTGCGGCCGCTCGAGGTAATCATACTTAACCGGCTCGCGCTCGCGCTCGCGATGGTACCCATAATCGCGCGAGATCGGTTCCTTCAGCGGCGCGGGCGGCGGCGGTGGTGGTATCGCCCCCCCAGCCAAGTCAGGTTCACGTTCCAGACGTCTATGCGACGACGCAGGCGACCCCCGCGGGCTCGGGATCGCTTGCGACAGCTCGTGGGGCGGGGGTAACCCGATCGTGCCATCCGCGTCGGCGGAGGGGATCCATCCGTCGGGCGGCACCTCGACGTGGGGGTGCGTGAGCGTCGGCGAGGAGTTGCGCACTGAGATCGGGCGGACGGTGCGTGGGTCGGGGTTGAAGTTCGGTTCCGGCATCCCTTCCCCACCGCCATTTCCATTCTGCTGTAGTTGTTGTTGTAGTAGTTGTTGTTGGAGGATCGACCCCGCCCTTGACGACCGAGACGGCGCGCGCGGCTGGTACATCGCCTGGCTGATCTCCGACTGCGGGAGGGGCGTTGCGACCGTTTGGAGAGGCGCGGAGTGCATGATGGGCGCGACGTCCGGGGCGTTGACGTTCACCTCGACGTCCCCGCTCACGCTCCCGTTGGGCCGCTTGTTCCGCCGGAGACGGCTGAAGGCGCGCGTGAATGTGTTGGAGCGGCGGGGTGTGTTGGGTTTGGCGACGATGGTTATGGGTTGGGGGATGAGGACTTCGCGCGGGCGGGGGGCTTGTTGCTGTTGCTGTTGTTGGATGGCTGCTCGTTCTGCTCGTTGTCGAGAGCGGTCGCGATCCACTACGGCACTGGTCGGTGGCTGGTCGTAGGAGTCTGGAGATACGAGGTCCTCCTCTCGCTGCACCTCGTCCTCGGCAACTCCTTCGTCGTCATAATCGCGCGGAGGGAGACCGCGTCTCTCCAGGTAATCGTCCAGTTGCTGAAGTGCGTATTCCCTCGCTTGCTGGTACGCATCCTCCACCGCCTCATTATACCCCGCCTCCCTCCCCTGCATCCACCCCTCATCCCTCCCAATCTTCCTCCCTTCCCCCCTCGCGCGATGAGCGACCCTCTCCTCCTGCAACCTCCTCGCCTGCTCCTTCGCCTTCTCCGCCGCCTCCTCCGCCCGCAACTTCTCCCGATCACTAACAGCAATCATATCATTCGCCCGCGCGATCTGCGCCTGCGCCGTCTCCAGCTGCGTCTTATGCAACCTCAACTCCTCATTCAACCTACCCGCCTCCTGCTGTGCGGCGATGCGCGCCTGGTTGACGGCGCGCCAGCGCTCCTGCGTCTCGCGGAGACGTTGTTCCGTCTCGTTCGCGCGGCGGGTCTCGTAGTCGAGTCTGTCGGAGGTGCGCCCGAGCACGCGCAGAGCCTCTTTGGAGTTGAGCCCTTCGGCTGCGAGGAACCGGACGAGCTCGCGCGTCGCCCCGGAGTTGTTGTGGTCCCGGTGCCGGCGGGTGGTTGAGCGGGAGGGGTCGCGGGGAGACATCTTCTCGACGGCCATGCCGTTGGGTGGTACGGGTGGTCCTACGGATATTCCGGGAATGGGAGGCGACTCTGGGTCGGAGAATGGGTAGCCGTTGACATGCCCCTGGCGATCCATAGCATCTACGTGTTCTCGTAATTCAGAACTGGAGTAGAACAACGGAAATCAGTTCGGTGTGAATCAAAGAACAAAAATGATACGATACACACCCTTCGCTGTCCGTCGACACTCTAGAGCTCTGGCCGCGGGTCATTATTACTAGATCCCCAATATCAGATTGAATATCAATTGGCAGTTTCGACGCAGACTCACGATCTTAACGACGTTGAGCAGCGTCTTGTGGACTCTCAAGACGACATGCGGCGAACATGGTTGAAATGCAACGTTCCCATTACGTAAATTTGCTCCCGCAATCTGCCGCAGCGCGTCATCGAAAGGCACCCAACGACGGGTAATTCACCTTTCGTTCTGGTCAAGGACTATGGGTGAGGAGTTTCGAAATGTCGACCACGGGAATCCAATGTAGCTCACTAATCACTATCATGAAATCGTAATTTTACTCCATTTGCCTGAAAACATGACATGAAGCGCTTAAACTCGGTACTCGTGTGAGAGGTTGAGGCGGTGCTTCGGACGTTCTCGTGCTCTTTCGACTCACACTCCCATCACAAGTCCACCGACGGCGCAACATACATCCTATCGCCAACCATCGACGTATTCTTTGCTCTGTTAGAACAGACTGAACGTTTGAGCCATAAGTGCGGCACTTGGCGATTGCTTTCGATATTCGATACGGTGAGTCCTTCGGTCTAAAAGTGTGTGCCAAAACTAAGTTTATACAGACTGAAACGCTGAGCCAGAAGTGCGACGGTTGGCGATTGTTTCGTGTTCCCATCCATAAGGTGAGTCCTTCGAACCACATGTGTGCCACAACCGTGACTGAGCTATACCGCAGACCGAACGCTGAGCCAGAAGTACCGGCGCTTGGCGATTGTTTCGTGTTCCCATCCATAAGGTGAGGCCTTCGAACCACATGTGTGCCACAACCGTGACTGAGCTATACCGCAGACTGAACGCTGAGCCAGAAGTACCGGCGCTTGGCGATTGTTTCGTGTCACTATCGATAAGGTGAGGCCTTCGGTCTACATGTGTGCCATAACTGAGCTATACTACAGACTGAGCGCTGTGTCAGGAATACGGCACTTGGCGATTGTTTCGTGATACTATCGATATTCGATAAGGTGAGTCCTTCGAACTCCGTGAGTGTCACACCTGCAGACTGATGGCTGAGCCAGACGTGCGGCGCTTAGTGATTGTTTCGCGATCCTATCGATAAGGTGAGCCCTCCGAACTCCGTGGGTGCCAGCACGGGTTTTTTGGCGTGGCTAAAAGTGGTGTTGTTGCTTATCACCAGGTCCGACAGGTTAATCGACGACGAAGAGAGTCATCTTTGGCAGCCTGACAAGATAACGACTTCACGTGTGACAACAACACATTACAGTACTCATACTCAAACACCTCAGAAACATCACGAGAACCAAGTCTCCAGCCACAATGTCCAGTGAGGAGCAAAATCCAGTCAATGCAGGCAAGCAACACATTGCTAAACAAGTCCGAAAATATCCTTTTCAACATCATCAGGAAGAACACCCTTCTCTGACAAGTGATGCGCCTGTCCGAGTCCTTGTCAGGGCACAGCCACAACAGTCAGTCTCAGGGCCAGAGTGGTCAGACCCCTTGTTCCCAGTAGTTTCCAATTATGCCAACAAACAGGCGCCAGCTCCACTGCCAAATTCTAACCCCAATAGGCAGATCAGGAATTCCAGAATGTCAGCTGTGGGGGATGGTGCATCAGCCATATACATGCTCCCACATATCAACAACACAGATATCATCAGCCTGGAGTTGATGGTGTTAGAGTTACCAGATGGAGATGAGCACAAGCCAATGCACTTAAACAACCTTGGGAACTTGCTGCAGACACGCTTTAAGGATCTTGGAGAAATAACAGATATTATGAAAGCAATTGCATACATGGAGAAAGCAGTAGAACTCACACCAGTTGATCACCCAGACAATCCAATGTACTTGGCCAACCTTGGAACCTCACTGCAGAGACGCTTTGAGCAC
>ML170191.1:175768-198525 GCA_004355085.1 Rickenella mellea
ATATGCCAGTTCAATTGAATAACCTTGGGAACTCATTGCGAACACGCTTTGATCACTTGGGTAAAATGGAAGATCTTGAGAAAGCCATCTCAAATAAGGAGAGAGCAGTGTTACTCACACCAGATGGACATCCAGACAAACCAATGTACTTGAATAATCTTGGAAACTCACTGCAGATCCACTTTGAGCATATGGGAGAAATGAAAGATCTGGAGAAAGCAATCTCAAGGAAAGAGAAAGTAATCTCACTTACATCAGATGGACATCCAGGCAAACCAATATACTTGAACAATCTTGGAAACTCACTGCAGATTCACTTTGAGCATATGGGAGAAATGGAAGATCTTAAGAAGACAATTTCAAATATGGAGAGAGCAGTGTTACTTACACCAGATGGACATCCAAACAAGCCTATGTACTTGAACAGCCTTGGAAGGTCACAGCAGATACACTTTGAACAATTGGGAGAAATCAAAGATCTTGAGAAGGCAATTTCACATATGGAGAGAGCAGTATTTCTCACACCAGCTGGACATCCAGACAAACCAATATATTTAAAGAACCTTGTAAATTTACTGAAAGCACGGTCTCTACATGCTACTAGTAAGTTACAAAGCCAACTCACAATGAACTCTCTATTAACCTGTTGCATTCAGTTGAACTTGACCAATCTATATCTATTGACACAAGTGCAGCAACAAATAAGAATGGTGCTGAGATTGTGGTAAGCTTAATTTGTATACACCTAAAGTAACAGTGGTAATTTTAACTTGAAATATATCTGTTCCTCAGATCAGAAACTACCCAGATCAGTCCCAGCATGATGCAGGCCATTTAGAGAAAGACTCCAAGCCAGTATGTACAAACTTGGAGACAATAATTCCGAATTCCATTGCTACTGCCCATATGGTCAAGCAATATGTTGTTGGAGCTCAAAATGCACTCAATATTATACTCTCAAACAGTGACATTATTGCCATCACACTGAGCAATTATGGCATCTCAAGTGACAAGTATTATATTGAAGTTGGTTTCAATGAAGACCTTATTCAAGATGGCATTGGACATTTAGAAGAGGTGTACTTAAATGTGGGATGTGAGCTAACATGTTCTGAAAGCATGCTTTCAAATATTGGAAAAATCCTGTCACCATTGCCCTGCATCATCTCTACAGTCACCAACACATACCACACACCTGTGTACTTAGACAACATGGAACCTCTGGATTTTGAGGATGTTGTTCGAATACTTACTGATAGAACAAGGAATGGGCCAATTATAGTGAACCAATGTGCTACTGGTACTATGGCAGATAGGGGCCACATAAAAAAGGATGAGAATGGAGAAGGACCCACTGATGATGGAGGCGAGGGTAGCTTATCAAGTGGAAAAATACAAAATCACCACAGTGATGGCGGAAATGGGAATGAGGACATGCATCAAAATGAGAGGGGGAAACAAGATGATAGTGACAGGGAAGATGAAACTGATGAAACAAGTAATGATGGTGGCAATGATGATGGGGGAGGTGGCGGTGACAACCCTCACAGCAACAGCAAGCAATCTCTTGTTCCTGCAGACTTTGAAGTTGTGACCAAAATCTGGGTTGGTACTGTAAAGAAGACATTATATCAAGAATTCAGAATACAAACAGCAGTGGTTCCAAAGGTAGGCTATCCTTGCTACTAAAGAGATTCTTGTTGAACATCCACTAGACACAATCAAAATCATCTGAAACAGAATTTTCAATATCACAAATCAATTTTTGCAACTTGATATTTCAGATTCGGCGTCGCGAAATCAGCAACTATGAGCAAACAAGAGCTGAGGTCTCTGTTGGTGTGAATGGCTCCTTCCCTGCTGTCGAAACATATCAACCTCATGCCACACTGGCAAAGAACCGTGTAAGTACAGTTACAGAAGGTCGTAGGAAAAGTGGTGCTGCCACCATTGGCCTGGGGGTAAATGGAATATTGCTCTCTGCCAACGGAGAACGGACTCAGACCCAGAAAGATACAAAACCCAGTTCCAGAATAACATTTATCCGAGAGGATGGCTCCTGCTGGTGGGGATTTAATGTTGGGGATGAGCACGAGCGCGAAGAAGGCATGCGAATGGAACGAGGGGATGAAAACCTTCCTTCCGTAACTTTCTTCCACAGACCTGCTGGTCAACCTGCGGCAACGAAAACTACAATACAAGTTGCAGCCTACTGGAAGTTACCCAAACCAACGAAGTTTTGGCAACGTGGGGTCATGCCACCCGTGTACCGCAATCTTCGCCAAGTACTGGAGATCGAGCTGCCCACGAAAATTAACAAAGCCCTTTCCACCAAACTAGAACTTAACATGCACATACCGACTGCCGTGAACGGGGATATGGCGCAGTGCAATCTGGAGAGGCTGTTGCATCCAGGAGATGAGGATTTGAAGGTTTCTTCGACGATTGATCAAGAACAACTGGTTAGTCGGCTTGCTGCGACGCATGTTTAATATCTATAGCAAGAGTTCAATACTGCGTTGGTGAAAAGAGAGAATTTGTTCCGGACTCACATCGCAGGTTGGTGCAACGAAGCGCCGTATTCAGGTATACCCGGAAAGGGGACGGGGGGTTTCCTTGTCGGATTGAATGTAATTTTAGGGCCCAGTTACTTCCATGTCTTCACTTCACGAATTTAATGATGATTAACACAAGATACCAGGATGGAACGTCCTTCAGAGGAAAGAAAGCCTCGTCCAAAGTTCCGAACCATCATGCCCTGGACCAAATTACTGACGACGTGCCACTGCCGGTCGAGAAGGACGGAGTCGGCGTCTGCAGCTGGTCGTGCCATTGGAGTTCCCGACATTAAGACATCTATAATAAACGATTCAACAGCGGCATCCAAGTCAAATGAAAGTGAGGTACTTTGCGGGGGTGTCTGCAACACATTTGATCGCCTCACCATGCGAGCAGCTAGTGAGTCGCGCAAAGTTTCACGCGCAGGTGTATCGTGACGACACTAAACCAGACGTAAATAAGCACCGGTTGACACACATGAGGGCAAAGTAGGTAACATGCCAGCAAGCGCGTCAGTACACTCGTGGCGTGAACGCGCCTTTTTATAAAACGACATGTTTGCCATCACGCCAGCCCTGGGCACCATCACAAAGGTGTTGGTCAAGCATTCGCGTAACCGTCAAGAAATTGTCTATATTCACTGAATAATATTAATTTTATGATTTCACGAACCATGCCCAGTCAGTTCGCATCCAGCCGAAGCAGTTCACTTCCAAAGAAACTCACCCACAATGAATTGGGGTGCCAGGGAATCCGATGGACGATCAAACCATGACATTGCCGTTCTACCTGAAACACCAAATCCGCCACCGTGACTTGTCCTTTATCAAGATGCATCGCCGACCGACGCCCCGACGCCCATTTTCACCGGTACCAAGTGGGTGTCCCTTCAGACGGAATGAGCCACGTTAAAGCTCTGGCTGATGAAGATGGTGGGATATTCGCATTAGGAGGAAATCCGGACACTTTTTAATTCACTCATCGAGATAGTGTGTCGCATTGAGAGATGAGAAAGCCCCATGGCCAGAGTTTGAGCAAAATCAAGGGCAAAAAATCCAAGAGCAACGAATTTCGGATTTGTCACTGTCACGTGACTATGGGTACTGAGCACGCCATCGTCGGAGTCGCAAACACGAAAGGCTCGTAATTTATGGTGCAACACTCCTTTCCTTCGTACGACGACCTCTTGTGCTGTTCAGAGTCTCTTGCTGGATGTTGTCTGAAAATTTCACGAAGCTGACGACCTGAAACTCGACAAGCCACGAAGCCTTTATGTCTTAGTCAGCGATATCCTCCTTTTGGGTGAGTTTTTGTCTGCATTACCCCAGAACCCGAAACTTATGGTCAAAATGTCAGAAAATATTACAGAATTGTCTCCTAGTGGCGTGGATTCTTTCGTTCAAGTTTCTTGGGCTCTTATCAGACATCGTATGGAACCGAAGAAGTCCTCGGGATTGTGGAGAAGGTTGACATCGAAAAGTGAGCCGATTGTTGGCTATCGTGTCCCAGCGCAATGGCACGCGTTCACCGCCTTCCACGTATGTCGTCGGCGTTCCGGGCGTACCCTGGAATGTGTTATCGACGACCCTAGCTCATCACGAGGCCTTCCTGTCCACTGTGCGGAGCGGAACATTCCCGTCGCTCAACCAATCGCGACTTGCTCTTACTCCGCATGGCACCGCCCTGCGTCATGGCCGCCCATCATCCACTGGAACGGTCTCTAGCGACAATTTGATTACGGTCCGAACTCTCAACGCGTCTCCCACCCCTTTCCCTAATGTCAAACCCCTTACGTTTCGTCTACGCCCCAAGCACTCTACTTCCCGGAATCTCCGTCCTCTCGAGCTCTTCGAACGTACCGAAATCGCGACTGACTTCCAAAGTTCGATATTCTGGCCGTGAATGTCTATTTGCAGCCATTTTCTGATATATCTGAAGTGGCGGTCATCTCGACTTACCAGCACGGCCTATCTCCGGATCTCGTTCTGTGGGTTCTGGCCTCACAACGACATTACCCGCGGGTCTTCCATTCTCCTTGGCTTAGTGTTGATTGACCTCATGTACTCGTGAGCAAAATATATATATTCTGCGTGTGGCGTTATCGCACCACACGCATTTTTTTGCATCTCCACCTTCGTCTGCTTCCCGCTTCGACAGTTCCGTGAAGAGCGAACCTCTCTTGAACAAGTCGACTAAATCCATTCCGATGAACTTGAAAGATCATACTCCTTCGCCTGGCTCCTCGCCTATCTCCCAAGCATCCGACTTCTCATCGCAGGACGACACCCCACCGTCAACGAGGGCAAGTTCGACAGACCTGTGTGGCGCTCAACATGTTCTCATCCCCGGCCTGCGAGCGAGATCTGCTGAAGATGCTAAGTCCTTCTTGCTCAACGTCCCGATTCACGTGGAAGGAGGAGAGTACGTTTTGCTCGTCTTGCCTGACCGCGATGGTCGGGCTCCGTCACTCAGCGACCCCGTGGGTTACTCTCGAGACGTCTGTGGGGCATTGGGTCTTCGTCGTTCCTGTTGTGATAAGGAGAGATTGTCGTATGCGAAGGACCACTCGGACCCCGTCGATGGCGAGGCGGATCCGCTGAGTGTTCTGGGGAAAGCTGTGGGAGATGTAGAGATGTTTGCTGCGAATAAGTGGACGCGGATGAATCGCGACGAGGGAAAATCCAGTACGTTCCTTGCCTTCGAACAGATATACGTTTTGTGCTAAACGTTCTTGTCCACAGTGCCAGGTTACTTTGTTACACGTGAGAATGTGAACGATGAGGTGATCCCATCGGAACTTCCGATGAAGGGGTCTGCTTCCGATCTTATCCTCAGAGTACGTTCGCTACCCGTCTTGCGTGTTCATTCCAACCCTTACACAATTATCTCCTAGTTCACGACCGCGGATGCACTGAACCTCTTCTCCTCCTCCAACCTTCGCTCCTTATTCGCTCTCCCACTCCCAAGCATTAGCAGCACCATCTACCTTCTCGAACGACCGCCCTTCACATTCCCTCCTCTTTTCCGTGATAATAATACCAATGTCCACGCCAATACCAATACCACCACCACCACCAATCCCTTCGGCCCACCAACAGTCGCAGAATGGCAACGCATCTGGAACGCTTGGGATTTCGTGACTTTAAGGATGATACCGCCTGAGATGTTGCACCAGAAGCCGATTGATCTGAGACATAAATGTTTGTTTTATATCGGACATCTGCCGACGTGAGTTGTCCCGTCTCGCCTGTGATGTCGAGACTGATGACTGGCTTGGGAAGGTTCTTGGATATATTGCTTTCGAAGTTGTTGAACGAGCCTTACTCGGAACCGAAATGCTTTACGACGATATTCGAGGTAAGATCGAAAATTTCTCGTACCCATTTTTTGGCCAATTTTTTGTTTTTTTTTAGCGAGGTATTGACCCGCACGTGGATGACCCGAATCACTGCCATGTACGTCTCTGCAGTACGAAGTCTATATAACAAACTCTCTAACAGTTGACACCTTTGCAGAATCATTCAGATGTCCCAGAGGCTGACGAGGATTGGCCGACGCTCGAGTCAATTCTAGCATATAGAGACAGAGTCCGCGCACGACTCATGCGACTGTATGATGATATTGACACGGGAAAACGAAGGATAAATAGGCGCATTGCTCGCGTTCTGCAGATGACGAATGAACACGAAGGTTTTCATGTTGAGGTACGCTGTCGTCTTGATCGTTGTCAGGCACATCGACTAACATGGACTTCGTAATTGTGATATCGATTAGACGCTGCTTTACATGTTGATCCAGAATGCGGGCTGCGGAACAGTTCCGCCACCTGGGTTTACCACCCCACCTTGGGAATTACTTGCGGCGCAATGGAACGCCCTTCCGGAGCCTTCGACACCTAAAGTCATCCTCGGCCCAACGAAATTGGTCATGGGCCACGACGATTCGGAGCTCGCGGACCTCGAAGAGCCCGAGGCTGGTGTGTACGAGCATGTCTATGGGTGGGACAATGAATCGCCTCGCCGCGTCGTTGAGGTGGGGAAGTTCATGATAGAGTGGAGGCCGGTGACGAACGGAGAGTTCTATGAGTTTTGGAAGGCGGAGGGGAATGAGGTGGTGCGTATGCCCAGGAGTTGGCGATTAGTGGATAACGAAGTCTTTGTGAGTTTGTTTTATCATTTTTTTGAGAGATGCGTGCATTGACCAATGACAATGTTTTTGTCAACGAAGGTGCTCACCCTGCATGGCCTCGTCCCTCTCGATATAGCTCAACACTGGCCAGTCCTGACCTCCTTCGACGATCTCACCACATATGCGAAGTCAAAAGGCGGCCGTATCCCAACCGAACCTGAACTCCGGCTCTTCCTTGACACATACGAAGTTGGACACGAAGGAGGCGCGAACGTTGCATTCCGCAACTGGCATCCAATTCCGTGCGTCCTATTCTTCCGATCCTATTACCGAGAGGTGTGAGGAAGTTGACGTGTGGTTTTTTTACTGTAGTGCGACTACGGGGATCGCTGAGAACGGCGGACGAGGTTCGAATGGCGGTGTTTGGGAGTGGACGTCGACCGTGTTCGATGGTCATGAGGGAATGGCACCGACTTCACTCTTCCCTGGGTAATCTCGACTCTTATATTTTCTCCTTATCTTTCTGATTGATGTTATTCATTAGCTACTCGAGCGACTTCTTCGATGGGAAACATCAAGTGGTGGTCAGTGTTCCTTTTGCATACCATGACCGTACATCATTTGACATATCGCTTGTTGATATAGATCGGAGCGTCGTACGCCACGATTCCTAGCCTCGCAGGTCGGCGTACGCTCCGCAATTTTTACCAGCATAATTACCCATATCCGTGGGTAGGAGCCCGTGTTGCGTACGACTGTGTATAACCCGTCAGCCTCTGTAAAATAAATAATGCTTTCGTGGACCAAATATATGAACATTTACGTTGTGCCCAAGATCAAGATTACATTTCAGCATACACTCGTGATTCGCATCTAAGCAACTGCTACGAACCGTGCAGAACATACGGTCATATGGGTCAAGAAAACAAATACAGGACTAAGAGGGTGATGTCAACAATTTAAAGCGGTCATTTCAATCGTACACCGGTAACAATTCGTGAGCATTTCGAACCTGGACATGCAGTCGTTCACTGATGACCTTCTGCATGACCGGCGGCAAGAATACTTTTGTGTTTCGCACGGATCTCAGCTTGCTGCGCCTCAACCATGTCTTGCACACGCTCGATCGACTTGAAGTATTTCACAGTTTTGACGCGCAGCTCTATATCGAGAAAAGAGAACAGTGGGATCATGATAACAAGACACAAACACTTCCGAATGAGATACTCACCCGCCGTGGCATCTTCGTCCACAACGATAAGAGCGGAAGGGTGGAGTTGTAGAGCTGAAAGCGTCCACTGGTTTCGGGTGCAAAATGAATGGGAGATTTAGTAATTAGGCGGAAAACTTACGAGATGATTGACCCCTTCTTCGATTGCCTTGCTCAGTGCCAGTGCCTTTCGCTGGCCTGTGACTACAACGACTACTTCACGAGCGTCGAGTACAGTCGCCACACCGACTGTAAGTGCCATACGCGGGACCTGGTGGGCCAACCAGAGATCATAAAGCCACGGAATATGAAATGCATATCAGGGGTGATAAAACGGATTAGTTTCGCATTGAAATTCAGTAAAAGGACGGACGCACAGCATTAATGTCGTTTTTGAAGAATCGCGCGTTGGCAAGTAGGGTATCGTACGCAAGAGTCTTAATGCGTGTGCGTGACCTGAGTGAGGAGCCTATTTATCATATTTATCAATTTCCATGATCTACGGCGGGGAAAATGCCACCGCCATACCTGGCTCGTTAAATGCGATATGTCCGTCCTCTCCTATCCCACCGAGGAACAACTCAATGCCACCAAAAGACTTGATCAACAATTCGTATGCCTCGCACTCTCCAACAAGATCTTCTGCGTTCCCGTCAAGGATATGGACTTGAGTGGGAGGGATATCGACTGCAAACCAAGCTTATGTAAGCAAACTAATTCAACAAAATTCTCCTGAGTTGGGGAGTGCTGTGAAGGAATCGACTCGATGTTCGAGATAAAATTGGTACGTAACTGTGACTGAAGAATTCTCGAAACATGAAGGTGTGGTACGATTCGGCATGGTCCCGAGGTAGGCCAACATATTCGTCCATGTTGAAGGTCACAACATGCTTGAAACTACAATGAATGAGGCGCAATCATTCAGCGTATTGAGTGTGAACACAAAGCTTTATAAGAACCCAAAATAATTCCAAAATTCAAGGCAGACAAAGTAGATCAAGAAGAACCTTGACTGAGAAAACTCACGAAAGCTTCCCGTCTTTCACCATCTTGATGAGCGCCTTGTACGTTGGAATCGGCGACGAGCCTGTTGGGAGGCCAAGCACAAATGGCTTGTTAGGCGTCGGATTGAACTCTTTGATTCGCTTTCCGATGTAATTTGCAATATAGTCGCCAACGGCTGTGGCGTCGTCGCGGATGGTGAGGCCTGCATCACGATCGTCAGCATAATCGACTCAAAGTTCAGACGTTAGCGCTGTCGACTTCAAGTCTACGCACGCATGATGGTTGTGGATGAGTTCCGAATAGGTTTTCCGAAAGGAGATGTCCTTCAAGTTCTTTCATATCTGTTTCGGACTCAGCGGAAGTTTAAGTTTGCAGCACTTCGCCACGATGAATCATTTTACACCAATCCACTCACATCCACCACTTCATCTGCTATATCTGAACAATCTGTCTGCGGAATTGGCCGTAAAAGCTGTCATCGCCACATGCTCAACACGATACTTGACCAACGCTGGCCAACGTGGCAAACTTGTTTCCAGATTGTTCAGAGCTGGCACACCAATAGACTAACGACCGTATTGGAAATGACAATATGAGAATATGGATGTTCAGGATTTCTGTAGCAAACTGCGATGCATCGATGCCAAATATTCAAACCGGATGTCGGGCCGGTCGAGCGTCACGTCATGTAACCGCCCGCGAGGGTTTTGCCTGTACGCACACTATCAAAAGCAGCTCATTTCTAGGGTCAGTCGTCCAAAGGTGCTGCTCCAGCGGTTCAGCCGATACGTAACACCGTTACACGTGTTGGCCTGGCTTGGGCGTCATTGTCGCTCATGTCAAAACTTTGACCCCACCAGTGGGCATCCTATTAAATTTCTATTGGGTCTCCCAAGGACCAATTCCGAATCTGTCGGCGAGTACTGGACAGAACTGAGCAGCTCTTATCGAATTTGAATGAGCAATCTACAGCACTGTCTCCAAGGTTGGATGACGCCTACCTTATCGTTCAACTTTTTGGAATGGATGAAGTCGAGAAATGTTTCCAAAAAGATAATTATGAAAATAGTGTGCGTCAAGTAGCGCGGGTTGGTGCCAGTGGTTGTAAGTAACATGTATGTCTTCAAGAAATTCAAAAGATATGTACCAGAAAAGCTGTCGTCTAAATTTGATAGAGTCCAGGATTTTGTGAAGTAAGTGTCATCACAAGATCACAATAGTTGTCAAGAAAACAGCAGAAATAATGATCAATTCGACGATTATTGGTCTTGCCGCTGATGAGGATGCCTGTGTTGCAGTCGCGGTGGGACGCCGAGTAATTGAGCCAGTTGATGAGGTGTAAGATGTCGTAGCGTTCTCTTCAGAACCATTCAGCCGAATGGCATTTCGCTGCGTGCCATTCCCAACAATAAATCAACATTTTCCCAGTCACCATCAATTGAACAATAAAAACTTACCTCAAATCCAGCCAGCGTCTCATTCCCACTTTCATCACTATTGATCACGCCGACAGCTCCCTCACCACACGCACCGATGCTAGCATCGTAGAACCACAATGGCGCGCCTACGTTGTCTGGAGTGATGGGGACGGAGAGTGTGGTGATAGCGGTACCGTTATTCGTGGGACGCAAACCGGAGTCAAAGCCGTTGATGGAGGAGTTGGTGATGTGGGCGGGAATGCATGGGGAACCGAAGGTGGACTGTGTCACTGAGTGATTTCCCGACGTGACTGCAGGACAACGATTGTGAGAATGATGATAATGGATTGTTCGTGGAGATAAGATAGGAATTTTTTTCGTTGATCCTCCCTTTTAACCAGTGGATCTGAGCAAGCTTATACGAAATGGCAGTTGCATGTCACATACTAAACACCACGGCGGAGTGGTCGAAGTTACTCCGTGGCAATCCAGAACGGATTTCCGGAAAATATCTCAAAATCATCCGAATGCACCGCAAAATCAAGGCCTAAAGTTAAATAATTACGCACAGTTGAAAATAACGTTGTCTCCGATCTTGCCCTCAACCCTTTGAGGCGTGAAAGTCTTCGATGGATCACTTGCTATGGCATTTAAGCCCACTGTAATCACGATGTCCTTGGCCATCACCGCGATGGCGAAAATCTAATCAAAGTGTTTTGAATTGTTAGCAATTGAGAGTTAGGCTCGAAATCGTACAAAAACTGCGAAAAATGCTGCGTGCATTATCTCTCTTTTTTACAGGCCTTCAGTGATGGTGGCACTCGGGGAGACAAGGCAAGGCGAAAATTCGAACCATGAGTCGTCCGGCAGCAGAATAGAACACTTCTACAAAAAGTACGATTCTTTTGAAGAAAGGTACTGTTAGAAAGAGGAAGTGCGATGGCCTGCGTCTTGCCCTAATATGACATTAAAATACTCAAACGGGGACTCAAGCGAAGAAACTCACGACAGTACATAATTGTGGGCCATCAGTCGTTGAATGTACGTACGGCCATCTGACGATCGAGATGATCCATTTAGGGAATCCAAATATGCAACCTCGTTCGTGTGGTGGGGGATACCAGACTTTGGTACGACGCCCGTACTGTTGCGATGTGGCGGTATCATCCTGCTTACGTCATTGCTCGGCCGCTTGAGCAACCTGCAAGTGGGCACGAACTTCACGACGAATTATCTTTGCGACTGCTCTGATTACTTGACGACATTCACGAATTAGCCTGATTGTTGCAAGAATCCTGGAAAGATAACGCTTTGCATGGCTCTGAAGAAGCGGAAGACATGGGCTGGTTCAGAGACGGTTGAACACACAACTGTCGAACACACTGAAGACGACGATGGGACGCCTATGGTTGTTGTTCACACGAAGGAGGAACTCAAGGTATGTATATTCACCACGAAACCTGCTAGATATTCACATAACCTTGCAGCGACGTTGGATCGCGTCGAGGAGATTCCTGTTTCCGCTGGGCATTTTCTGTGAGTCTTCGTGGCGTCACGCGAGAAGCAGTGCTCATTCATTCGCAACCAGTAGGAACCTTGCTTGGATTCGTCCTCGTCTCGCCTGCAACATCGAACATCGAATTCCCTGCTCAGTTATCGATGTTTCTTCAGCAATACGACATACAGAAATTTCAGATCCCCGGACTCGATTGGACGCGTATTGAGGCGGAATGGAATAACTTCAAGATTCCCGAGCTTTGGAAGCTGAATAACGATGGCAGAGAGTATCAGGTATGTTTCTAATTGTGTGGCGTCTTTTATGCTTTCGGTCTATTGTTCTCTTTTGTTGAATGCTGCGCTATGCGGGTATCAATCTCAAAGCGCAGAAAAGAGCGCAAGTCTACGCCGTTAGCTTCGGGCATCGTCTGGCGTAACGCGCCACTCGAATCAATGCCGAATGACTTCCTACTGACTCCGTACAATCTTATCTCCGAACAGGACTTCTGCGGAGATCGCAGTTAATGGTTTCCTTTTCATCATGCTATTTTTTGGTGTTCCAGAAATCTTTATAGCACAAGAACCATGCAGTTCTAAACAAGGTCTAAACTTTCGTTTCAGGTCGGCGAAGCCATGAAGGAACGCGGACTCACAGCCAAACA
Organism: Rickenella mellea; assembly: GCA_004355085.1. NCBI lineage: Eukaryota > Fungi > Basidiomycota > Agaricomycetes > Hymenochaetales > Rickenellaceae > Rickenella > Rickenella mellea. The sequence goes on from ML170191.1 coordinate 188,248, forward strand.
CCCCGTAATACTGGTTCCAGGCGTGATCTCCACTGTACGCCACCTTTCCACCTCCTTAGAACAATTGAACATCAAACTCTTTTAATGCCACAGGGGCTCGAATCCTGGTCGACATCTCCCGAGTACCGCAACTTCTTTCGCGAGAAGGTTTGGGGTGGATTCCAGTCAGTTTTAGTTTCTATTGTGTCGCTTCTATTGTCTCCGGGGGATCTAGACTTGGACTGATTCTTGCGAGTGTATTCAGCATGATTTCGCAGGTGACGTTCAATCGCGAACGGTGGATGGCCGGGCTCATGCTCGATCCTGAAACGGGGCTGGACCCTCCTGATGTAAAAGTTCGAGCTGCGCAAGGTCTGTATTCTGTGTTTACCTTTGTGATTGATAAAGTATTGAATGAGGCTGATTCGGGAATGCGTAGGTATCGACGCGGCGTCTTCGTTTATTCAAGGCTATTGGATTTGGTCGAAGGTTATCGAAAACCTCGCGGTTGTTAACTATGATCCGAATAATATGTTCCTCGCTGCGTACGATTGGCGGTTGTCCTTCTGGAATCTAGAAGAGCGTGATGGATACTTCTCGGTGCTCAAGTCTCGAATAGAGGAAATGCGGTGAGCTTCTATGATGAGCATCATCGAGCTGAGCTTATATTGTCCACGTAGTGGACGGATGGGAAAGAAGGTGGTGCTCGTCGCACATTCAATGGGGAGTACTGTGAGGACCGTGAATTTGTAACATCTATTTTCATCTAAATCTCTCTGCCAGGTCGTCCTGGTACAGTCATTCATAACCTACCTGCCTGACCGAAAAATAGCCTGATACCAATTTCCAGTACTTGTGTGTATCTCCCAAACAACTCCTTGCACGCTTATTCATGAAAATATCTCATCCCGTGTCAAAGCCTGAAATGGGTAGAATCGCCAGAGCACGGACGCGGTGGTCCCTCTTGGGTTGAGGTCTCATACGTTATCGAACGCTGCTGTCGGATAAACACTGACATTTACCCTTTTCAGAACCACATAGAAGCATTCGTCTCGGCGGCTGGTACGCACCTCGTAAGCTTCTTCATCCCGGCGTCCTAATATCCCGTGACTAAAGTCCGTATCTTACGCTAACCTGAAATAGGGCGTTGTGAGTGCACATTCGCATTCCATAGGACGAATGAAGTCTAACCAATATATGTGGTGGTTCGCTCCGCCAAAAGCCGAAAGCGATGACAGCGTTTTTGTCCGGCGAAATGAAGGATACCGTCGAACTGCATCCCGCTGGTGCCTATGGTAAGTCCGCATAATCTAGCCCCTTTCTTCGTTTGGTAACTTAGGACACATGACGCGTCGTTGTATTAGTTCTCGAGCGCTTCTTCTCGCGGAAAGAGCGCGCAAAGCTATTCCGCAGTTGGGCGGGAAGCGCGAGCATGTGGATCAAGGTAGGCAGTGCACCTCTTATGCATGCATCCCTTTGGCTCGGCTCTCTGACAGTTCTTTGCGACGTACTGCGCTTGTGCTGTCGTTCAGGGTGGAAGCTCGATTTGGGGAAACTTCACGCACGCTCCGGACGACCATGCGAATTTCACGCATACACATGGGCGGTTTATTTCGTTCCGTGATTCATCGTCCACGGAAAGCGACCCAGGCGTCAGGAACATGACGGTTGACGAGGCGTCGACGTGGATACTACAACATACACCTACAACCTTCCAGGTACGTCTTTTTCTGCATTATCAGGTTTTCCAGGGCTCTGGCTCCATTTATCTTTGTGCAATGCACCACTAAGGCATTTTCGCTAACATGGTTATTGCAGAAAATGATGGCTGCGAACTTTTCTTTTGAAATCGAGCGCGACGAGGCGGTGTTGGAGAAGAACAATGTTGTGCCGTCGAAATGGAGCAATCCACTTGAGTCTAGGTTAGATTTCCGAAAACAGCTTGCTTGGGGATACAGCTAATGGTTGTGCTCGGTATTGTCAGACTCCCGTATGCGCCATCAATGAAGATTTATTGTGCCTATGGCCACGGAAAGGAAACCGAGGTGCGTGCGGTCTTTTGGTCAATTCAATTTATTTTGCTAATACAATTATGTGGCGTAGCGTTCCTACTGGTGCGTCATACAAATGTATGCGTTCCATTTACGAGTTGATCTAATGATTTCGCAGGTACGCGAGAGGAGAATACGAATATGACGATTCACAAGCGGACTCACCTAATGCACAATGCTTCAACGGAACTGACTGCGATACTCCAAGAACGCCTTTGGATCTACCTTTGGCTCGCAAGAACTGGATAGACGCGGAGGTGTCCGATGACACATGTCAACCGAGAGTACGTACATTTTATGCAATGTGTTGTGTAGGTTATCAATGACGTGTTGCACAGGTGAGGAATGGCGTTCAGATGGGCGAGGGAGATGGGACAGTCAGTCTGCTCAGCTTGGGGGCGATGTGCGTTGAGGGCTGGAAGAGAAAGCGATGGAATCCTGCGGGGATTAAGATCACCACCGTAGAGGTGAGCTACCCGCGCATTCAAAATCGAACAATTGTTGACGAACTTTACTTACTTCGATATAGCTGCCACACAGACCCTCACCCAGCATTCCACGGGGAGGCGCCAACACGAGCGACCACGTAGACGTCCTCGGCTCCACAGGGTTGAACGAGCTAATTCTGAAGGTTGCGACGGGTGTCGGCGATGAGATCGAGGATACCTTCGTCTCCGATATCCGTGAATATGCTGCGAGAATGCACTGGGACTAAATATGCCGCGCCGGGACTCGCGTAGTTATTAATGTGGTCATAGACAGATCCATCGCCAATCTGCACAACATCCTCCTCCGACTGCCGAAATGCATTTGATATCTCGGACTTTAATATCTTTTCATCTATCAGGCGGCACTGCGCCCACCGACGTCACGCGCAGCATGTCGTAGTGAGTTTTGCACCATCGTCATGCAATTGCCGAGGATCGTCGGGAAAATACAAATAAAATCTGTTGACCGGCTTTTCCCACTTAAATCCCAACCCCGGCGCCTGTTAGAATTTTTTCTATGCGTCGAAGCCTGGATCTTTCGCGCACAACAAGACGGTTGTAAAGACGAACAACACTTGGTGAGCGACGATTTCTTGGGATGAGTCACAGCGAGTTTTTCTGAGAATGGTGCGCCTTGTGTTAACGTGGGAAATTAGAAGCAGGCTTTGCTTCCGCGACCGCCACAAAGGTCCACAAGACTTTACGTATTTCAATTTGGAACGGGTTCCTGGCTCTTCGCAAAGCAAGGTAGGCTGCTTGCTCACCTTCGGTAATTGGATAGTAGGAAAGACTAGTATCACAACTTGCGCCCGTACCTTTCAGGCGTGTTTTCAACAATATGCCTTCATGGGGATCGGGGAGAGAGAAACTTGGATCTGCTGCCGAATCAAACCCTCTAAATGCCGTCGATCCGCCGATAGAAACTGATCTCAACCATCTGGTGACCAAAGGGGATGCGGAAGGCGTGTCTTTCCGAGTGAAAGGATCTCTGGTGGAATTCTATTCTCGAGATCGACCCGTGGATATTCTCGAAGGTCTATTTGGTGTCATCTCCTGTTGTTATCTCAGGTCCAGCGCGACACGTGTGCGACGATGAGGTAGTACATCTAGTTCGAAATCTCAGCAGATTTCCCTCCCCTCCGGAGTCTGCACTATGCCACTTGCTCTCCCACAAGCAGGCGCCGTTCTTCTGCTTTCTGTCGTCCTATGGCGTATCCTGAGGTATTTTCTGGTCCCATCTGCTCTTGCAAATATCCCGGGACCACGGAGCCAGTCGTGGTGGAAAGGTATGTCTCACATTTGCACTCTGATGCCGTACTTCCGAACGATGATCTTTTCTCAGGAAACTTCGGTCAACTCTTTGATAAAATGGGATGGCAGTTCCACCATGACATCGTTGAGAAGTATGGAGGAGCGGTTAGACTCCATGGTCTGTTTGGAGTGCGTCTGTCTCGCCATCTTGTCCGTGAATTTCATGAATCGATCGTACTCATTTAGGGAGACCAAATATACGTCTCAGATCCCCGAGCTCTTCATCACATACTCGTAAAGGATCAAGATATATATGCCAAATCGACTTCAGGAATGGCGTACGTGTGATTTGTTCGGAAACCTGGAGTCGTCTGATTCCTGGACCTACGAAACAGTCAGAATGCTATAGTTTTCGGCATGGGGCTCCTTTCGACTAGTGGTGCGTATTCGCAACAGTCATTTTATAGGACAACTTCAACAGAAATTTTAACTGTAGGAGAACGACACAGGAAACAACGAAAGATGATGAACCCGGTCTTTTCGATGCGACACATGCGCGAATTACTCCCTGTATTGATCCCCATCACGCATCAGGTCAGTTCTTAACATTTGCAGCTCTCGTCGTCAGAATATAAAGCTTAATTATCTCCTCCGATCACCAGCTCCGCGATGTATTGATACGTCAAGTACAGAGTGGCAAAGAAGATGTCAATGTTATGCCGTGGATGTCCCGGGCTGCATTGGAGTACATTGGTCAAGGTGGATTAGGCTACTCGTTCGAGGCGCTCGATGACACGAAGACAAACGAATATTCCGAATCCACCAAGATGTTTGCGTGCGTCAGCTTATAATACACCGTCACAAACCTATTAATTTTGATATATATTTCTTTACTTTGAACAGAACCGCGGTTTTTAATCTTGTCGTCGCCCGCCAATTGTTACCCTTCGTAATGGGTATCCCAGCGATAATCAGGCGAAAGTTCATGGAATGGGTACCGATTTACGCACTTCAGCGTGCCAGGAAGATCGTCGATATTATGCACAATACGTCTGTGCGAATATTTAATCAGAAAAAGGAAGCATTGGGAAGAGGAGAGGACGCGGTGGTTCAGCAGGTGGGAAAGGGGAAAGATATAATGAGCGTTCTTCGTGAGTTATTCTGAAATTGTTTTGAAATGTACTGATTTGTTTCGATTGATGAAGTCCGAGCGAATACAGCGTCAGATGAGAGCGAGAGATTGCCGGACAGCGAAATCCTTGCTCAAATGAAGTAAGCATTCAAATCAGTTTCAAACCCTTTCGAATCATCTCATGACCTTTCGTCAGTACGTTCATCCAAGCGGCCTTCGACACCGCAACGAGTGCAATATGTCGCGTTTTGCACCAGCTCGTTCTTTACCCTGAAGTACAAACAAAGCTCCGCGAGGAGATCAGGCAGGCACGCCAGGAGAAAGGTGACGATGTTCTCGATTACGACACGTTGATGTCCCTACCCTACCTCGATGCCGTTACTCGGGAGACGCTCAGAGTTTTCCCGCCTCTACCGTTCTCATTGCGCACGTAAGCCAACTGCCCCATGATAATTTCTCATACCTCCTTCCGATTTCGATGGTGAATCTGACTCCTTCTTTGTCATTGAAAGGACGAGTCAAGACATCGTACTCCCTCTCATGTGGCCCATCCAGTCTGCTGATGGGAAACGCGAGATCAAGGAGATTCCGCTGAGGAAGAATACGACTGTGATTATTGCGACCATGGCCGCGAATAGGAGCAAGGCTATTTGGGGAGCCGATGCGGACGTGTGGAAGCCAGAGCGTTGGCTGGAATCTCTACCGAAGAGCGTGTCTGAGGCGCATTTGCCGGGTGTTTATGCTTCAATGTATGCTGTCGCTTTCTCTTACCCTGTTGGAATATTTGCTAATTGATCAACGGATCCCAGGATGACCTTCCTCGGTGGAAGCAGAGCATGCATGTAAGTCGCCACTCTCCTCAAATATAATGAAGGCATAACGAACGAGGAATCGTTTGCAGCGGCTTCAAATTCGCCGAGATGGAGATCAGTGAGCACATCCCCTTCGGCCATGTGAGCCGTCTGGAAAATCTAATGTTATTCATCAGAGTTAGCTCTCTCCGTCGTCCTCGACGTTTTCGAGTTCGCGCCCGCTCCTACAAAAGAAATTCAATGGGACATGAGATTCGTTCAAACACCAACGGTCAAGGGTTCCAGTGATACGACACCGCAACTGCCCCTTAAGATCACGTTCATAAAGAAATGAATGATTAACGTTTTGACGATTGGATGGGTTGGTTTATGACAGCACCATGTTGTAGCATTATATACACTTGTATTTCGTAAATACCGATTTCTCTGACTGGCGACCGTCCGGAGTTTCGGACCGGACCAAGTCCATGGTGTCGCTTAGCAAGAGTGAGTTACGTTCAAACCTTCAAGCAGGTACCCGTTACGATGGCGTCAGTGGGACGACCGTAAATGCTGCGCTCCCTCGAGCCTCTTGGAATTGCGGCTAAACACTCAGATCTATGTCATCTCAAACTAAACTTCAGCTGTTTGGCAAGATCGATATCTCAGGCTGATCTCGATCCATTGTACTTCGCCCATACTGGGATGGCTCTGCGTTGCATTTCTTTCCACTGTGGAACTTTAACTCAATTCCTTCTTGCCCGGCATTCAGGGATGGAGCGAGCATAGAGACTTTTAAATGAGCTCCAGTGCCTGTGAGGTAAGGATCCCCTCGTGTGCATATAACATCAGCACATTATATCTTACATAGTACAGAGCGCCAACCATGATTTCCCTCTCAAGTAGTCTCTCCATGTCACCCCCAATTCAACCGGCGTTGCTTATACTCTTCTCCTCCCTCTTTTTATGGATTATTCTGACGAGATTCGTCGTTCGCTCGCCTCTGGCTAAGATCCCGGGGCCGCCCAAAGAGTCTTGGTGGAGAGGTAAGTGTCGCTTCATCGCCATGTTCCACAATCACTGTCATGCCAAACTGCCGCTTCGGATGGAATTCAGGAAACTACAGCCAGCTTTTCGATACCTCGGGCTGGCAATTCCACCATGACATTGTTAATAAGTATGGGTCTGTAGTCAAGATCTACGGGCTCTTTGGAGTTCGTTCTCATTTCACCTCCGCGCGTGAGATAATTTTGACGGGGCAGTATTGACAGGATGAGCAGCTGTATATATCGGATCCCCTGGCTATCTATCATATTCTCTCGAAAGACCAAGACATCTACGCGAAATCCGACGGCGTCATAGTGTAAGCGTTCAGCTACCCAGGAGTTGATTATATGTCATCCTTGACATTCAGGCAAGGTTTGCTGGCGTTCGGGCCAGGTCTATTGTCAACACGCGGTAATTCCACTATGAATCACGCTAATTGCATTTCAGGGTCTCTGATGAACATTTTGCGCAGGAGAGCGTCATAAGAAGCAGAGAAAAATGATGAACCCGGTCTTCTCGATGAAACATATGCGTGGGCTGTATCCGGTCATGACACCAATTGCTCTTCAGGTCAGTGTGACAACAAGCAAGCAAGTCGTCTTTTGCAATTGTTTCTACGCATTACTTGACGGATTTATTTAATAATCGGACCGTATTGACCTGGCTGATGTCTCGGTTGCATTCAGATTCGCGACGTGCTCACCAGCCAAGTTATGAGCGGTAATCAAGATATAAATGTTTTGAAATGGATATCCAGAGGCGCATTGGAGTATATCGGGCAAGGAGGATTGGGTTATTCATTCGACGCCTTGGACGATGCTACGACCGACGATTATTTCGAATCTATCAGGAAATTTAAGTTCGTCACCACTCTTAAATGTTTACCTATACCTTACCCTTTACCCTGTGGTTATAGTTCAGCGGCGTTCAATCTAGTTATTTTCCGGAATTTTATGCTCCCAATTATAAATCACGTTTCTCCGGAGCTCAGGAGGAAGCTCGTTGAGTGGGCGCCGTTCCGCTCCGTTCAGCGCGTCAAAGAAATAGTGGACACAATGCACAACGCCTCGGTGACTATTTTTAACGACAAAAAGGAGGCTCTCGCAAAAGGGGACGAGGAAGTTGTCCAACAGGTCGGACAGGGAAGGGATATTATGAGTATTCTTTGTGAGTCGTTTCCTCGTTTCTGACTGCCGGGAACACGGCTAAAATATTGCCATTGACCAGTGCGAGCCAATACTGCACCAAATGCCGGTGACAGGTTACCGGACAACGAACTTCTTGCTCAAATAAAGTAAGCGCTAGTTCCAGGTCTCTATCAAACAGTGACTTGACTTAATTGCAGCACATTTATTCAAGGAGCGCACGACACTGTTGCGAGTGCCCTTTGTCGCATTTTGCACCAGCTGGCACTTCATCCGGAAGTTCAAAGCAGGCTGAGGGATGAGATCGTACAGGCGCGAATGGAGAACAGTGATTTGGACTACGATGCTTTAATGGGTCTTCCCTACTTGGACGCCGTTACTCGTGAGACCCTGAGGATGTTCCCTCCGCTACCGTTTTCTCTCAGAGTGTAAGTCCCCATCCGATTATTTATTTCACGGCCTATCGTTTCCTAAAATTCGCGTACCTGGTCCGTCTTTTATAGGACGAATAAAGCGGTTGTACTTCCATTGAAATGGCCAATCAAGTCTACCGACGGAAAAAGCGAGATAACACAAATACCTTTGAAAAACCGCACAACGGTTGTCATTGCTACAATGGCGGTTAACAGGAGCAAGGCAATTTGGGGGGAAGACGCTGACGTGTGGAATCCGGAACGCTGGTTGGCTCCACTTCCACCGAGTGTTGCCGAGGCGCATCTCCCTGGTATATACGGCTCAATGTGCGTGTGTCGTTGAATGAAGTTGGGAAGGGGAGGCTAATTTCATTGCCTGGCCAGGTTGACGTTCCTCGGTGGAGTAAGGTCGTGCATGTAAGACTCTGTATCTCTAAAATGTGCCAGGAGAACTAACAAATATTCCCGCCTATCGATCAGCGGTTTTAAATTCGCCGAAATGGAAACCAGTGCGTCATCCCTCTACTTACCGCAAATAATTGTCCTAGCTTTCACCCATCATCAGAACTCACGCTCTCAACATTGCTCGAGACGTTTAAGTTCGAACCATCATCGAAAGAGGTTCAATGGGACATGAGATTCATTCAGACTCCCACCCTCAAAGGCTCTGGCGACACAAGCCCACAGCTTCCTATGAAGATATCCCTGGTCGAGTAATGAGCGATATCGGCGGGGCAAATCGATGAATGGAACTTGTAACTATATATCAGACATATTGTACGATCACTGAATACAGAAGAGCGCTAGTCAACGGATATTTCATGGATAATTCAGTGAGATGTGATCCACAGAATCGACTACCTTCCAGATCAGTTGCATGGCCAGCCTGGGTGAAAAAAACTCATTCTTCAGCATATGGGAGCATTGAATGGGAAAAGCGTACTGGTTTCTACTTTTAGCCCCTTTTTCATGTATTCTGCCATCTCCGGAGTCTCGCGCAGTTCCTTCCCCATGTCCAGCTCCGTCGCCTTCGCCATGTTCATTTGACGCACTACAATCGTGCGAAGTCCACCAGTGGTGTTCTGGTTGCGCGATGAAATTACTTCGACAAGCGATTTGATCTGAGTGGGATTTTGGACATGGCCGGGAGTGAATGCCAGCATTGTCAGCTTTGGGCATATGTAAAAGTGTGAGGTGTGTCCTAAGCTAGGCTTTACAAGGTGGTTCATTAATTCACCATTGAGACATGGATCTACTACGCTGAGTTGCTCTAGGTGCGGTTGTCGTTCCAGACAATTGAGAAGGGCATCGAAACCGCTATAGTGACCATCCAGGAGTAATGAAACTAATGCGCATTTTGATCGTTTGATAAATGGTAAAAGATTGTGTAAGGATACAGCTCCGAAGTTATGTTCTGTCAATAATTCCAATCTCTTCAAAGCGGGGGCAGTCATGTTGTCGAGAATCAACTGTAAGTTCTTGAATCCAGAGCGAATTCTAAGGTGTCGTAAAGCAGTAGGTGTGACCATTGACCGATCGCTGTCCCGATGACAGTGACTTTCATATAACATATAAATTGTCGCCTTTTCTAATGCAAGACAGCGGCGAAACATGGATAGGCAGTCATAATGTGTCATAGACCCTCGGTAATCGTTAATTTCAATTTCGCGCAGATTATTTTCATTTGACAGTGTAGTTCGACTGCTGCATAGGGACAGAAAAAATAGCTTTGGAGCGTCGATGTTTGTGTCCATCGGAAATTTGACATGATATAAGTCGAGCCTCTCAAGAAGAGGGAATTTCGTGGCCAAGGTGAGTTTGGAAGCTCCCCATGAATTCTCAGGAAACCAGATTGAGACATTCTTCCATCTGTATCCGTTTTTGACCAATGCGGATATGGCAGGCGAATCCATCGTCTCGTCCATCTTTAAGCTGAAAGACAGTGGGTATAACTTGGACCTCGTCAGCCACTCATTTAGAG
>ML170191.1:198645-269196 GCA_004355085.1 Rickenella mellea
CATTTAGAGCGAAGCAAGGTTCAGAATCCACTTTTACAGAGAACCCAGCCCATAACCTGGGAATGGAGTGAGCGCTTTGGCGCCAAGTTCGGCAGACTTGGGCAACTGTGCTGGGAACATCCACGTAACCGTTGAGATGTTTAACCTTTGGAAGGTTTTTGAAGTCAAGATATGAGGTAGGGTTCACGCATTCGGGAAACAATAGATGAAGATCTCAGCCAGGAGTTCGTGAATCAACCACTGAGCAGGTGACAGGAACTCCTGGTAACGGTGGATATCCGCAGAAATGGCTTCCCGCCTGACGTTTAAACGAGCTATCTGAATGTCCAATTCAGAGAGTCTTTGCTTCTTTTCTTTGATAATAGAATGCGCAGTTGCCCGCTGGGTATCTGTTGGCGCACGGTGTGCACCCAATACGCTGTCAGGGAGCGCTTCTGTGGCCATAGTTGGGTTAACCTGCCAATCGATTGGAGCGCGTCGAGATCAGTGGTGTTGGTGAAAATGAGACAAGGTGTTTACCCGTATTACTAATTATGTGTCACACGCCACCCGCCTTAGAGCACGCGCTGAAATTCTGCTGTTTCATTCGTGTCTACAATTCCCAGAGCAACACCACTTCTTATCCAGAGCGAGTACTGGACTGTGCATGTGAGCACTGAAGAATAATAATGAGACTGCGCATGCGAGATAAGGTTGACTGAGCTTCTGTCTATTTTGTGAGTCGATGGCATGCAAGCTTCTTTGACTCCGAGTCGTCAAGACTCCAACTTTCAAGTGGACGTTCCTTCCGCTTGCCAGATAAAGATGTGTTACAGTCAGATATAGATGAAGGGAGATAGTGATCTCGTTCGAAATACGGCGAGCACGCACGGCGAAAGGTAAAGAGTAGGCAATAAGCCATGGGTGTGGTATGGATTGACTTAGCCCACACGTTGAATGTATCTTGACGCTCCAACTCGTCGTACCAAATTATAGGGTTGATACTCAGGATCGGTTCAAAACCTCGCCTGTTTTGAGACGATGTCAGTCATCAGCTGCAGAAATACCAAAAGTCATTTAGTATTGGCCACTTCAACAAATTCAGAAAAAGAGACTTACATGTTATTTTACATAAGACTTGAAGTCCGTTCTTAATGCACTCGGAAACCCCGGGATGTGAGCGAAGTTCAAAGGCGAGGTGCGGATCTGGCACAACGACATCGCGGAGAGCGCTGTGGCCGTTTATTCTACGGGATATAATGAAATCGACCAGCGAATCCAACGTTGGGTTTGGCGAAAGTGGTCCGATAACGGCTAATTCCGGTGCGCAAAGGACAGTCGATGTATTCGTGATTATGGGTGTCTGAAGGTGTGCCAACAGATCGTCGGAATTAAGATGCGATGACGCGAGACTGAGTTGTTGTAAATGTGGGATGTGGCTTATAAATTCCACTAGGCTATCCATATTTGAGTATCTGCCGTCGACATGCAACGAGGTGACTAAAGCGCTCGACCGCTGTAAAAACGGCAGAACGGCATCTCGTATTGACATAGACAAACGGATTTCGGAGTGGATATGGAGTTTCTTCAATGAAGGAGCACGGATATTCATCAGTAGGTCACTGGCATCTGTTGGGGCAGCTGCGTGTGGAGTACTCAAGTGAAGATCCTTTAACGCAGGAAGTTCCACAATGTCCGCGTCCGGTGCCATCGTCCCTGGGGATGAAATATGGAACGCAGCTCTTTGTAGTGCTTGGTGTTGACGACACATAGAGAGACAATCATACAACCACATATCATGAATGGTGATTTCTCGAAGATTTGGGAGGTGGAGTTTATCGGACATTAGAAAACATCCGGTTAACTCGAGTTGAGTGAGGTTGGGAGCAGAGACGTATGTATCGATGTAGCGGTTATCCTCACTCAGATGAAGCCTCTCAAGGACTGGATACGTGTCAGTGACAGACGACAGGAAATGTTCGAGCATATCTGTTCCTTTCACGGAAACGTTTTTCCAGCGATTTTGGTGTCTGGCCAGTGCAAGAATATCTGTTGCATTCAGGATCGAGCTTTCGTGAAGTTCGAATTGAATACAGAACGACAACGGATATGATCGGGACCTGGATAGCCACAGATTCATGGCGGCAATACTTCGATAATGACGTGCATTGACCGCAAAGGTGGCCCAAAGTCTCGGAGCCGTGAGAGAAATTCGGCGCCAGGTACGGCACACATGAGAAAGGGCAAGGGGAGCATCATGCCTGCCCGCGTAGACGTAGCTGTAAGTGAAGGGTCTTGGCAGGTGGCCAAATTTGCCTGCGGCAAAAATGTCGGTAGGGTCTGGGATGCAATGAATGAAGATTTCGCCAATTAGTTCAGGGATATTCATCAGGCGCCGTACCGACGACAGTAGCGCTTCGTATCGTTGGACATCGTCCAAGACCGCAGCACGCTCGGGACGTAGCCGAGTCATTTCGACTTGTGCTATGTCGGCGTCCATCTCGGAAAGTTTTGACTTGCTTTGTTCAACCAAGACGCACGAATATCTTTGGATATCTGTGGGAGCGCGGTTCGTGTGCGATAGGTCATCCAATGGTGCGTCGGTATTCATGGTCAGAATAAAACATCAAGGTAACGACGGTCACGATTTGTCACGGTCACATCTTGACGCACATCTGTTCGACCGTGTCGGGGCGATAGAGAGGCTGATAACGGTTATTGAGCCGTTTGTAAAGGCAGCTGCAGATGTTCCGAGGTCGACGGATACACCCGTCCACATGACCAAACCTCGTTCTCAACTTCTCCAACACCAACTTCCTGATCTTGCTGACATCTGTCTCTGACCACCATGTCACTTCATTCCAATACTTCAAACGGACTTGTCTGCTTCACGAATTGCTTACTACCTCAGGAAGACGGATCACTCCTCTTGCGAGATCTATGGATTGACGAACAAAGAGGTGTGATTTTAGATGCCCAGGTTAGTTGATCTCGTATACGTTTTTCAAGAAAGGAAACATTCTTTGCGAGAGGAGGGATAGATTCGATCTGATCTGAAGTGTTCATTTGCAGCGCACGTTCTTTCTTCGCAAAGAGAGACCGGATCGCACCATCGACCTCAGTGGGAACATCCTAAGGTGCGCAGCACGTAGCCTTCAGAACGAGGAACCTATTTAGAATGTCTTATTGTAGCCCCGGCTTTCTTGACATTCAGATCAATGGCGCATACGGGTTTGATTTTTCAGTGTACGACGGGGACGACGCGAAATATCAGTCTGGCCTGAAAAACGTTTCGGCAAATATCGTGGAGACTGGCGTCACTTCGTGTGTACTTCAACGATAGACACTGCAGACGTTTTTGACATACAACCCGATAGGCTTGTACCAACCATCATTGTACGTCATAGTTCTAGCTTGAGTTTTTCAGACATTTTCAGGTCCGCCACAGACCCAAGAGAAATCCATGTACCCCAAACTTCTTTCGCTTCTCCGCCCCTATTCACCTTCCGGAGGTGCAAATCTCCTTGGGTGGCACGCCGAAGGTCCTTTTCTGCAACTTGCGAAACGCGGTGCACATGCGCCACCCTTTATCCTATCCGCGCCAGATAAATGGCACAGTTTTGAAGCGGTCTATGGTGAACACAACCTCGCTGTCCGAGAGGACTGGGAGATGGATGTCGCGAGCGGAAAATCATGTGGGATTGGGGTCCGAATGATTACAGCGGCTCCGGAGATCGACGGTGTAATGGATGTTATTGAAGAGCTCACCAAACGTGGCGTCATTGTTTCCATTGGACACAGGTGACTTAATATTGATTTCTGATTCTTTATTGGACTGACGTTATTATGCAGTATTGCTTCATCTGACATCGCTACACGAGCAGTGCAAAGCGGTGCGCGGCTCATCACCCACCTATTCAACGCAATGCCCCAACTTCACCACCGCGATCCCAGTATCATTGGTCTCCTCGGAGCCTCACCACATATATCTCCCGCAATACCACCCACCGTACCCCCCACACCAGTCTCCGGACTCCCTCGTTCCGCGAAAGTCCCGCCACCTCCGTCAGCTAAAGCTTTAACGCAGCTCATCCTGTCTGAAAGCACCGCGCCGAAGATAGCCGCAAGCGATGAGGCGTTAAGCGTAGGCGCGACTCCGCCTATGACTCCGACCCACAAGGCACCGGTGAGGATGGGCAGTCGGTCGGAAATGCATCTTGATAAAGGACACGTCGCGGAATTGGAATTTGAACGACCATTTTATGGTTTGATCGTTGATGGGATTCATTCCCATCCCAATTCCGTGCGGGTGAGTGTTCGTTCCAAGTAGTAGTATCTGTGGTTAAAGTTCTCATGAAAACTCCACAGCTCGCGTATACCGCACACCAGGATGGATGCGTGCTGATTACGGACGGTTCGTAAATCATAAAAGGAAAATCATTTCAGTGAATGAACTCCCAAATCCTTGTTAGCTATGCCAATGCTCGACCCACATCTTCGTGATGGTGTCCATGACTGGCGCGATGGTAAACGTCTTGTCAAAGAAGGGGTCCGCTTATACATCGAGGGTACCGATACGCTTGCAGGCAGGTCTGTCATCTGTCATTTCGCTCACTGATCTGAACCGTTGCTCATTTCTTCCTGCTTTAGCGTTGTCACGATGGACACCTGCGTGCGTAATTTTGCGAGGTTTACGGGCTGCTCGCTTGGTGAGGCGATCAAGTGTGCTACATACAATCCTGCAAAGTATCTCACTGTCTTCATTTGATCTGGACCCCGTTTGCTGAATCGGTCACTGTAGATGTCTCAATATTGAGAATTGCAAGGGTACTTTGCGACCTGGTGCAGACGCGGACTTCGTTGTTCTCGACCGTCAAGGGCGAGTCGTAAGTACGTGGGTCAGGGGTATTATGGTTTGGACGAGCCTATTGAACGTTTAATACCGATGCCTTCCGGTAATGGTGTCCGAATCCATGAGTCCCTGACGCGTACCAACAGCAAAAATTGATCTGATTGCAGTGTGAGCTAGAGAAGCAGTGCGATATTGGTTGCCCCGTGTACACCTGCAGGCATTCTCCATGGCAAAAAACTACAAATTTTAAACCGAACCTGGATGTTGTTTGCTTCCTCTGAGGCGTCTACACCTCTAAGCCATAACCCAAGTCCACTTCCAACTCGGAATCAACAGCGTTCATATCCTTGGAGATTTCGTGGAACACATTAGTTTCCTCATCGAAATAACTAATCCCATGCTTGTTGTGCCGAATGATGACACTCCCGTTCGCAGAGAACGACAGTCGCTTTACAGTTGGGCAAGCGTAAGCCACGTATATTATTGCCCGTTCTTTCGCCGCTGTGAACTGGCGGTCCAGGAAATCGTGCTCCTCTTGGGTCATTCCGTCGTACGCGCTTCCACACTTTGGAGGATGGTACCCAACAGAAAGATAACTGACGCTAGCAAGCTCAAGGCTTTCGAGCTCATTGAATTGGCTTAGTATTGTGAGATGATCCTTGACAAATTCAGTTATATGATAACCAGAAAATGTTTAAGAGGTTCTCACTTTCAAACGGTAACCGCCACCAGACATCCTTAAAGATTTCAAGTTGGGCAAGCTCTCAAATAAGGCTTGAAGACCCGAGTTCATATTTTGAAACGGCAAATTACATGGGACGCGTGGCTTACCAGCGAGTATATCCGGTGTCCACCACTCCCACATAGCGAAAGATTCGATGGGTAGGCCAGCAAGGGACTTCATGAGAGCAAAAGAGTGCGAACGATTCAACGCTCCACGTCTTGAATGCATCCATTGCCATTCTCCGCTTGTAGCCACTTGACGCAACCCAGGGCAGAGGCGGACAAGGAAGTGACAAAAAGGGCTAACGGAAAGTTTAGAAATGGATGGAAGACGTAAGCCGTCTTCAGAGAAGGCATCCGCAAAGAGTGGCGTAGTGTCTTCGGGTACGAAGAACTCGAGGGACGTCAAATTTGGCATTTTACAGAGCAATTTCACGAGCTGGGTGGGAAGATGACAGTTGGGCAGCATTCTGTCGCCGCTGAAAGGCAGGGGTGTTCCTGCTAGGGTATAGTAGGTGCCATCCCAAACTTCGACTCTGAATATGAATTTGCTGGGAGGAAAATATAAGAATACTCTTGAGCAACTTTGCAACCCACCATTGCTACTTACTGGACCAATGAGCAAATCATATCGCATCTCAAGATTCTTTCAACTTGCGATCCGGCCACCTTCCAGTTCCCAGATATTCGCGTCCAGCGAAAAACATTGGGTAGTGCAACACGTCGCCAGAACCGGTTTACCAGGGAAGTGTTCAGCAAACTCTCGCGATCTACCTTGTCGAGGATGTAGAGAAGAATGTCTTCAAGCAGGAGTTGGTCCATGGTTTTGAAAATGGGATGATGTTAGCTCAAGGATCGGTCGAGTCTAGTCGCAGTCGCAGGTGCAGTGACGTGTTCATCTCAATCGCGCAGTGATCCGAACTTGAAAGGGATTCAATATTAATGGCAAGGTTGCCGTTTTAATTGCCGTTTTTGTTGCCAAGGGGCTTGTTCTTCAAGATGGCCGTGGTGCGCGAGGAAGCGACGGAGCATGAAATCTCGGGCTGATACGACCGAGCCGCCGCGGAACAGAAACTCTTCCCCGATCACCATTCATTGAAAGCCACGGCATGAGGTAGCTATAAGGTCAAGAACCAAGCAATTGCAAGAATTCATGAGTGCGTCGCAGGATACCACACAGGCAGGAATGAAAATGAGCTATGCTTACGCAAGCACAAGGTCATTTCCTCATCAACGCCCACCACCACCCACGATTCTGACAGTTCTAAGAAAAGCACTTTCGTGCCGATCCTTCTCTTGCTTGACGCGTACCGTAGCAAAGGATGCAGTTCGCAAGTGGTTCGCGTCAGCTGTCGCTATAAAAATACCGTCAATGGGAGAAGCCGCATTCACACCACTCGACCGCGTGCAATTGCAGAGTTCGCCATGCGATTGACAGTACGCATCGCGCTTGACCCACGCTGGATTCCAACTCTACATTGTCAACACTCGGTTATGCATTACCCGGTCGGATGCTCCGAGTTCGATGTTAAACTCTTCGTCCTTGTTTTGAACTCGTTCCCGAACGTCGATCATCTCCAGCCAGCATCTTCGTAAAACATGAAGCTAGCTCTGATTTTCTTGTCACTGGCATCTGCGGTCCTATGCCAATCCAAGAGCGTGGCTGTTCTCACCACGTCTGGCGTTCTTGAAGGTGTGCAAGACAACAATGGTGGTTAGTGCTCAGTGCTGTACGATCATAACAGACAAGGTCTAATGAAAATTCACAGTGAGATCGTTCAAAGGCATCGTAAGAATCCGCGTACATCCTAATTCTGGTTCTGACGTCGCCTTCAGCGTTACGGCGTGTCGCCAACTGGCGAATTAAGATGGGAGCCTCCTGTTCCGTTCTTCTCAGCAAGACGCCAAAATGCCACAACACTTGGTCCATCTTGTGTTCAACAATTTGCCTTTGCGGTAGCGGCCATCGAACAGGCCCTGTTCAATAACCCCGGCGGCCCACCTCCGCCTGAATCCGAGGACTGCTTATTTTTGTAGGAATAATTTTCCCCATTTGTATTCCCACAAACATGTTAACGGTTTTTATTGACCAGGAACGTGTGGGCTCCAGGCTCTGGTGGAAAGAAGCCCGTCGTAGTATGGATTCATGGAGGGTATGAAGTTCCCCGCAAACGATGCGCAATATTTTACATTTCTATATTTAGCTCTCTTGCCTTCGGGACTGCCTCTCTGCCCGCTTACGACGGGACCTCTATCGCCACCAACCAGGACGTCATTATAGTTACCATAAACTACAGAACCAATGTCTTCGGGTTCCCAGGTTCCCCAGATTTGCCTATCAAGGGCAATAACCTCGGATTCTTGGATCAAGAGCTTGCGCTAAAATGGGTCCAACTAAATATCGCCAATTTCGGCGGTGACCCAAAGAAGGTCACGATCATGGTGAATTATTTTCTGCCGATACCTATCCGTCGTACTCACGGATATATTTTGTTTAGGGACAATCTGCCGGCTCTTCCTCCGTATCTGCAGCGGTCGTTCGTTCCGTCAGTAATCCCCCATTCCGTGCTGCGATCATGCTTTCTGGTGCCTTAACGTCAAGGTCTCCTGCTCCTTCATTCACATCATTTAACGCACTTGCGACCGGTGTTAATTGCACGCAAGCACCCGGACCGAAGAGACTGCAATGCTTGAAAAATGTTCCCACAGCGGCAATTAAGGCATACATCGATGGCCCGACGAGTGGGAGCTTCTCCACTGTCGTGGATAAGTGCGCCGTTTCAAAATTATCTGAGATATGCCGTAGAAACTAATCAAATTCAAAGCTCCACGATCTTCGACGACCCGCTTGAACGCATTCGTACAAAGCAGACTGCGAGGGTTCCAGTCCTGCTTGGCAATATGCAAGACGACGGAGATTTCTTCACGCTCGGCCAGACGAACCTCACGGCGTTCTTGCAAACTTTCGCTGGCGGTGCTGTTCCGGTGGCCATTGTCAGGGCATTATATCCAGGATTGAGCGACGACAGCCGTATCATCGCGGAAGTATTTAAGGACGTTGCTTTCCTCTGGTATGTGCTTGTACGTTCTCAAATGGTGGGTGTTGAACCCCGCTGACGACCGGGAACGCTTCTAGTCCCGCTGGACTTTGGAGCAATGCGCTTGTGGGATCTGGCATATCAAGCGTTTTCCGTTACACCTACGGTAAAGACAATGAATTTCCGAATACTATTTATATCGTTCTGACGAAATATGACAGGCGCTGTCTTCCCCGACCTTCAAGTCTTCCCCAATGCAGGAGCTTGGCATGGAACGGAACGTACGTCTCTCGCGACTCCGCTCAGACGTCTTCATAAATGAAATAATCCACCTCGCAGTGCTCGAATTGTTTGGTACTTACAACAGGAGTACGGTTACGCCCGCCGAAGTCACGCTCTCCCAGACATGGCAAACCGCATTCGCCAACTTCATCAAGAACCCCAATGCAGATCCTTCACCTGAGTGGGTAAAATATGTGCCTGGTAACACGACGAAGACACTCGCGAGAATCGCATACAACGGGAACGTCGATACGAATAATTTCGTTGAATTGGCTGAAAGCGATTCTATTGTGAGTTTCATTGCAGGGGCGCGTAAATTAACAAGAACGCTGACGAATTTTATTATTATCATTATTTCAGGACGGACCGTGTGCCGCAGTCTGGAATAAATTGCTGGATTTCAGGCCATAGGTATAGCGTACGCGAATTAAATACCGCTTCAATAACAGGATGCGGAAGAGTCGGCTTTCGGAAGCTAAATAAATCCAAACCTTATTACTCATCTTATCTGCCACGCGACCTGCAAAGATTTAATCCTGAGTCTGACGCAGCGATGAGCATCGTCGCCAGCTGGCTTCCGACAACCAAGGCGTCGCACGATGGCACCATTCTCGCCTCTCGCCGACCTTCCCAGCGAAATAATCCTCGAAGTACTAGCATTTGCAGCGTGTTCGTCGAAAAAAACAGCGATCGCCCTAACATACGTATCCTCCTGGGTCAAGCATGCGACGGCACCGTACGTATACGCCACCGTCATCCTCCGCTCAGCGCGCCAGATAAACGCATTCCTCGCGCTCATTCGCCAGCATGACGGTAGCCCGAACGGAAAACATATTGTAAACCCTGCGCCATTCGTGCGGAACATCTGCATCACGCATCACGCGCCATGGCGTCCACAAGGAGAGGGCACGGAGACAGACCCTTATGGAGTGATCTTCAGTTCGTGCACAAATGTTAGGCATGCGGCACTGCAGTCGACGTTCCTCCATTCCAGCCTTGTGCCACACCATCCGGTTCATAGGTTGAGGTGTAACGAGCTGATGGTGCTTGGCCCAACGTTCCCGAGTGACTGGGAGAAGCATGCGGAAGCTTCTGCCCCTCGCGTATTGTCTCTCGATGGTGGTGACGATATCGACCCGAACGAAGCGCGGGAGGAGCATAATGAGACAGGGGCGTCTGTGTTGCAGCATACGACGCACTTGCGTCTCCTCGAGTCACTTTCCTCGCCACAATTCTCCGGACCACATCTAACACTGCTCCCTCGCCTCACGCATCTTGCACTCCTCATCCGTGAACAGATTTATTCCACGAATCCGTTCACGGAACTTGACCCGTTACTCGCGTCGCCGCAACTCCGCATGGTCGTCGTGAGTTTTGATTTCCGCACATGGGTCGACAAAAAGCGTGGGTTGGACGATTGGGCTAAGTTGGCAAGGAAGGTTGATGATAGGCTGTTTGCTGTGGAGCGGGATCGAGGTGATCCGTTGAAGCATTGGGCGAGGGCCGTGCATGGAGGTGATGATATATGGAGTAGGGCAGTGAGAGAGCAAACCGACAGAGATAGTCGGAAGACTGTTGCGGTATGATCTTCAATGAGAGCGTATGTATGTTTTGATGGAGCGAGACAGCCCGTTCGATCTTAAAGTATAATTCAGAACTTCTTACGTGTAGCCATAATGATGGAATACATGCCCGGAAATTGCGTGTGGTTTTTCTGCGATCGATGGGTTTTCTAGCAATGTTTTCAGCTTTGTTGCCCTTTCCCAGATACCCTGCTGAAGTCTAGCTCCAGAGCACCAAAGTTTCCACGGATCATAGTATGCCAAAATGTACATAAGTCCTCTGTCTGTGTCCAAGGGTAGAAAATCCTCGAAATTTCGCCCCCCAGAAACGGAGGTGGCCACGATCATCTCCAGTGGTGGCTCTCGGGAAATTGCGTCCTGGAAGACGCGAATATTCGTGTCGTAAGGAATAGCGAAGTGTGTGAGCCGAGCTAAGTCTGAGAATGGAATATAATGAGAGGTTTTCATGCTAAGGAGACAAAGGTGCGTGAGGTTGGCCAGGAATGACTTGCCAACCACAGACTTGGGGTGGATTTGCTCCCAATCATAACGAAACATATCGGACGTGAGCGTAAGCTCTCTGCATGGTGCGCATCGAACCATTGTAGAGTTGACAGATTTTCCGTGGTATTTCGACGATAAAAATGCACGCAAACTTTGCGGATGCATCGCCAGATTGACAATGTTCTTACAGTGGTCGAACAGGTAGAGATCGGTAGACGATGCTTTGTCTAGCCATACATTTTGGACGTACGGCGCATACTCCAAAAAAATGCGAGACTTTCGTGTCAGGTAGGCATCACCGAACGGGATACTCTTGAAGTGATTGTATGACAGGACATGCGATGAGGATTTCAGGCAGACGGTGTTATACAGGGCTCTGCGTCCAACTTGAGTTGTCCAAGACGCCACGACGCTCAGGGAACGAGCACATCCTGTGGAAGATAACGCAGCATACTCGAAAATGTCCAATAATATTTCCACGGGGAGTGTGGGCAGCGCGGGTGGTTCGTTGAGTGTCGACGACCTCGACCTAGATGATAGTGATAATTTAATGATGGATGGGTTCGATAAACTGCCAGTTTTCATGGTCTGTCGGACAGAGATGTTCGTGTCAACGAGTGTGTGTCCGTGAGTAGCTGTCGTGGTCGTGGTTGAATATCAAAGTGTGAGTGTCGCGTTCTAAAACGGGAAGGGACAAAAATAGATGACCTCGTGCTATTCGGGTTACAGTAATAGATTCCCACGCATCTTTCCTTCTGCCCTCCATCGGAAGGCAGAACAAACTCATGCACTGACGTTCACCTCATACCCAAAGGCACACTCATTTTTTGAAGAACACAGACCAGCCCCAACGACTACCCATGTTATCGACCCAGGTTTGAATTGCGAAGATCCTGGTGTTACGCCATCTTCATCCGATAGGGGCAACCGTCATCTCGAGCGTGCAGTAACTGCTTGGTAGCAACGCGAGAGATCCAGTGTTTTATTATTTTATGCACGCTTTTGTGCGACGACATGTCTTCCAACTCGACGTGCTTTCCAAGGACGGCGGTGGCATCGTCACCACCACTCGTTCAAAACGGCAAACTAGTCATTCAAGGTCTGTCCATGTCATCGCTTTTGTGTACTCTAAACTCTCTGATTCCACGTCTTTCCCTCTCTCAGCACACCATGTGAGATACTATTCTATGTTATACTGCTTGGTCTATGACACGAAACAGATCGGATGGCTGGTTAGCGCGTTATTCACACTCATCGCGACTGCGACCTCGATCTGGCTCATCAACAAACACCTACGCTGGTACACGAATGTGAGCCACATTGAATTTTGTCCATTCCCACTTAATCCCTAACTCGAATTTAGAAACGCGAGCAACGATGTGAGTGACGTCATTTATCTGCGGACTGAGGTGGTTCTCATTCACTCGACTATCAGATATTGTTCGCATCTTGTTCATGGTTCCGATATACGCTATCGTCAGCTTAGCTTCTTATCTATTCTGGGTTCGTCGTCTTCCTGCTTCGACAATTTACACTTCGTTGATGTAAACTGCAGGACACCGCGACACCACTCCTTCTAATTAGGGACGGCTACGAATCTACCGTGCTTACTAGCTTTTTCTACCTCTTACTCACGTACCTATCCCCGGATCCTGTGGAGCAGAACATTTTTCGAAAGGTCACTACGTCCCCATCCGAATATGCCAATTAGTTTTACATATTTATGCTTTGTTTAGGCCGGTTTGAGCAAACAGAATGACCGAGAGGCGAGAAAGCGTGGCGAAAAGCCGAAACCGTGGGTTTTTCCGCTTGGATTTGTCAAGGCGAAACCGGAGGTATATATGTTTTGCTCTGATTCGTTAAGATCGTTCTGACGCGGAACTAGGATGGTCTCTACTTCTTGCAAATGATGAAGTGGGGCGTTCTTCAATATTGTGTAGTCAGACCGACGTACGTCCGCATTCCGTCTTGATTTCAAGTCAACGAAGTTTACATCCACGTCAGAACGACGTTGGCTGCGGTCATCCTAAACCACATCGGGCTTTACTGCGAATTATCATGGTCGCCTGGTTGGGGGCATGTCTACGTACGTTTTGATGATAAATGAGTGTGACATTGGCCTCATAATAGAGTCCTTAGATTTTGATCGTCGTATCGATCTCGGTGTCGGTCGCGATGTATTGTTTGATCCAGCTCTACATGACAGTAGCGGTCGAGCTCAAACCATATAAGCCACTCTTAAAGCTTTTTGCCGTGAAAGCCGTTGGTATGTGAAAATTGTCGATTATGAAGGACGAAAGAATTGTAGCTGATGACATTTCAGTATTCTTGACTTTCTGGCAGGCTTCGTTCCTTTCTCTATTAAGTTCGTTTGGTGTTGTTAAAGACGTCAGTGTCCCCCTCATTCACAGTTATTCTATCGAACTAAATAATTCTTTCGGCACACAGACCAAATACATGTGCGTTCTGTTGTTCCTAGTCATTCTGGGCAACCTAACGAAATTTTCAAACAGGACTGCCGAAGAAATCAATATCGGTATTGGTGCGATCATTGAAACATTCGAAATGGTGTACGCCGTCATTTCTTTTGTACCTACAGACGTACCATTTACCTCTTGCTAATTCTTACCACCGCAGGATATTCGGTTTCCTGCACGTTTACGCATTTTCGTACAAACCGTACTGCCATGCAATCAATCCAAATGCTCTACCCACGCCACGTCTCAAATCTCTCGGAAACGCAATGGACTTCCGCGAAACGTTCAGAGAACTGTGGTCTGGCTGCGTGTATATCTTTAAACGATGGCGCGGCAAAGAAACGGACGTCGGCGCGCGGCGTATGGCGGTTATGGAGGATGTATTCGGCAGATCTAGAATACGAGTGGAAGCACGAGGTGCCGGATATAAAACGGAGAAGGGTCTCGGCGGCGGCGGAAAGGGGGATGGAGTGAGAGTGGATGTTGAGTCGGAGGTGGTTGTAGGTTCTGACAGACAGTGGTTGGGTGTTGGTGATGACTATGCGTACGGGTTAGACCACACGAGGCGAGAGAGGAGTGCCGGATTCGCTGAGCAGGTTCAGACCGAGCTTGAAAAAAGAGGCTATCCTGCGTTAGGTGGGTACTCCCAACCTGTTCATGTCCCCGGTCTCGCGACTGATGAAAATGATGAAAGTAATTGATCCGACACTAGAATCCAACGCTCCCAAGCGACATCGATCGTGGTGGAGACGAATCTACGGCCATTTTTCTCAAGACACGGAACTGGAAGAAGAAACGCATTTAACCCCGCCTCCTGAAAGGCGTGGTGGAAGGTCGCAACACACCCACCACCATTCACGAACACGCTCCCAAAGATTAGAGGTGTCTTTTCAGCCTCTCCAGATGCAGTACGACGACCTGCCACCACAATCTATCATTGAAACGTATAGAGCATCACACGGACCTAATACGTCGCGTACGAATTCTAACTCGGTAACCTCACCCGGCCGAATGCGACGACCTTCTGACCCTCCGCCTTCTCCGCCGGAGGTCCACCGCACCGCACACCCTGTTCCGCCACCAGAACCTCTCAGTCGCGCTGACACCGTTTTCGCCCGTGTCTTCCCGCATCGTGCTCCAGATTCAGAATCGAGCGTCGACGGCCGGTCGTTGACGAATGTCACTTCATCACAGTCGCACGCTACGCACGTCCGTTTACCTGCACACCCCGAAATTGTCCCGCATCATGTTCAGGTTGCACATATGCCTAAGATCGTTGGTGGTCGACCAGAGGAGAAGGAACGGTGGCAGAATAATGAGTGTGGATATAATGCTCGCTCGCCATGTCAGCCATCTATCGCGCAATCGCGGCAAACACCTTCACCGCGTAAAGTTGGGGTTCAGCTGCAACCACCGACCCGTGCATTCGATTCCGACCGACGTAATGGACCACCAACACCACCACCTAAATCCATTCCGCGCTTTGTCCCGACCCGATCGAAGATCGTCCTCCCGCAACCCTTGTCTCCATCAACATATCCATCCATGGGTGACAATAAATTCGCCAAACCTTCGTCACCTCCCACATCCCCCACAAACATAATCAATCCTCAGCAAGCTGGGGCACCGTCACCTCGGCGGATTGATTTTGGTGAAAACCCCGGATCCCCAGAGCGTCGTCTTCGGCGAGTCCAGCCACCAATATTTGTAGATGCATCCCTTGATATTGCTAGACAACCCGCGGATCGACATGTTCAGAGGACACCTCCGCCAACTCATTTAGTCGCACTCGGCGTCGCGAGGACCGAGGCTGAAGGACACTCTCCCGTTAACCAGAGTGCAACCCTACGCAATACCTCCACGCCGACTTCGCCGCGCGAAACAGATCCTGGCCACCGCCAGAGCGGTGCCGCACGTCGGACATCTCGAGCTCACCAACGCTCAGGTGCCGAGTACGGCGAACCACCTAATCCTTCCTCCGACATGACACTAATGACTCTACGTGATTTTGACGACCATTCATGACTTTAATGTTGCATGACCTGCGCACGGACTTCATGATTTTCACATAATTCCTATCTTCTGCATTGCGAATTTGGACTTTTATATCACTAATCTTACATTGCTTTCGTTCCGTGGTCGCCAATATATCACGCGTTGTGTATGTGGTAACCCTCCGATTTTATCTTGTATACATTGCGTACAGTGACATGTCCAAAGGAAGGTGTTGTTACATCATAATCTTCAACCCGTGGCGCTTTTATACGTCCTCCTGTTGCAATCGCCTTTACCGAATGATCACACATTACGATCATGTAACTCACAGTTGAAACCATACAGCAATAAATGGGATACTGAGCGCCGTCCCAATAACAGCCGCAAATTTAGGAGCAAATGTATTTTTAGTGCGATAATTGAACGGCATGTTCTGCAATGTAGGAATGATCAGTGCCCCTCCACGAAATAAAATAATGTAGCTCAGACTTCGTATAATTTGTTCTCAATATGTACTCCACGTCTTTGCATGAGTAGAGGTGGCGAAGCGAACAATTTAGTGCTTGCTAGAGCTCGAAGTGAAGCCATGGATGTTTGACGAAATTGATATGCGACGGTGTGTGGTGACTGACGAACATCCACCCAATATCAGCTCCTTATAAGAGACATAGAATGTGAATCTGGCCTCATCGGCATCATCTTGACACTGGGTGGTGAGTCCGGACTTTGGAGCCAGAATGTCACGCGGCAGTTCCCGGACCGGAGCCGGGTTTGGTTGTCCTTTTGGGACCATGGTAAAAAACGGGCAAACGGTTGCTGCTCATGACACCGATAGCTTCAAGATAGTTTCAGGCTCTCTCGACGTTATTCATGCCAAGTCGCGTATAGTATCTCGATACGAACTCACAACATCGGACCTCCCACTCAAAAGTCAACTGCACAAGTCGTTCTGCGTGACCTTTCATCAATATTGTCGCCCCGACTCGCCCATGTCCTTCAATCCCGTCAACTGGATTGTGCTGTTTGCATGACCTGTTCGCGACGCTATCCAACCTAATGTTCTTGTTGCAAATCGAGACTCTCACGGGTGGCACAAGTCCTTCGCGGTCTCTGGGTCTGGATATTCACTGGAGCATTCATTCTGTGACAAATATGAACGATCAGTCGACAAGCTTATGTCAAACTTCGTCCGTGGGGATGCAAAATTCTAGATCTCCTTATATCATTCGCGTGTTGAGGACAAAAATCCAGTTGAGGGATCTGCTCATGTAGACCCTTGAATATCGCCAAACCAGACGACCTACTTTCCATCGACGAACTGTGTCGACGGTTGGTTTTCCCGACAAAAGGCCTCTAAACCATCTTCGCTGTCGCCTCCAGGCTTAGCAACGTGGGCAAGATTCTCTCTCTCCGCGTATCAACTCTCGACGAGTCCTTTGATTCCTTGGATATGGTGTGTCCTTCCTTGTCCACTCTCCATTATGTCGCTCGTCCGTGCGATTTGGGCTGCCGGTCTTCCATGGATCAATGGACTCTCCCTGGCCAGATTTTTTCAATACTTCGTGCTCTGATTGTTGGCTTGCTCCTGCTACTTCCTGGTTAACAACAATCCAAATTTATATCAAGATGGATAGGATCAATTACCCGCTAAACTCATATATCTGATTTAATGACGCTTCATACTCGAGTACTATTGGAGTCATTCTGCGTAGATGCAGAGACTGACTTCCCCGACAGTGACTTCGAAAGATGTTTGCGTGTTACACCTCGTGTGTACGTTGGGAAAGCCAACGGACTTCTCAACTCTATGCCCCCTCGGATCATTCACCGGCCTCTTTGCCATTCAAAAAAAATTTGTTCTCAACTACGCGACCGTCAGATAACACTGCTAGGCTCCACTACCTGCTCAATTGAAACGGTAATGGTTATGTATCGTTGGGACACGGAGCGAGTGCGTTACCACAGGCAGCCGCTCGGAACTCACAATTCACTTTCACGACTCGGGGATTTTCTAGCTGCAGACTAGGGGGAAGATCACCAATGCATTAATGGGGAACGAAGCAATTCAAGCAACAGGAAAAATTCACACAGCAAGTGCGCAGTTACGATAACACTCGTGATACGGTGATGGTAATTGGATCCATTTTACATGCACCATTTTCAAAGCCATTAGCACCTACAACGAGGAGCGAATGGGGTCAGATTTGTTTCTGCAACCTATAATTCTCATCGACACGGCGTTAATGTACAGATGGGTTCACCAAGGATATCCCTAGCGAGTTTTCCTCCGACACTCGGCTGTCCATCAACACATTCTCTCCCCGCCGGACCCCTATTGCGAGATCATTAGATTCTTTCAATGCAGCATCCAACAGGAATAACAAACGGAACTTGCGCATCTAATAAGACAAAATTCTTCCGTCGAATCTCATTACGTCGAAGGTATGCCTCCCTTTTCCCACTTACATCCCGCCGACGTCACGAATATTTCGCCAACGTTTACAACTGATATACTGTAAGATATAACCTAAAGGGAAACATTACGCCAAGTCTGTCCAGCAACTTCGCGAGATCCCCATCACTGCTATGACGGCATGATCAGTATCCGGAAATCTCCTCTTGCCATCAGACCGAGCCTGCCCACACATCTTGGTGCATCCTCGTCTTGCGGCTGAATGCACTTCTGCGTGTGAATTGTGAAAAGATAGGACCCTGAACCCCAGTGAAAATCCCGTCGTGGCACACCGAGGAAGAGCGAGCGTGACCGATTGCCTAGAGTGTACTAGATCTCCCATGTAAAATGGCACTTTCCTAGGTCAAAACCTGGTCAGGTCGAGCAATATCTGGTGCAGTCGAGTCCGGCCGATCTCCTCGATTCCTCTAGATTGTACTCGATATTATTAGATTAAAATTTCTTCATATTTTCATTTACTCTTGATCTATGTACAGCAAGCTCGATACGCGAAGTAAGCGGCCCACCACTCGTTGCATTCGCCTTTCCAACTGCTCGCGCCAAACACTACTCCCTCTCCGTACATCGTCGCCATCGCCGAAGTGGAATCGTTTCGCTTGCCGTAGGTAACGCACGTGCTGTACCAGTGTTGAGATAAGATCCATCAGTGAATAAAACAATTCTAACTCTCTGTGCGTACCTTTTAATGCGGCGCTCAGCTCACCATCCCACGAGAGGGAAGGACGCTCGCCGTCCTCGCAGACAGTTGGCATTCGTTCCGCTCCTATGCTACGTTGTTTCGTGAGGCGGCTCACGTCCTCGTGTATGCGTCGAGTGCAACATATGCTGGTCTTGCGACGGCGGCGGCGGGTGCTTCGGTGTGTTCTGTTCAAAATTGCTAACGGCGGTTGTGGGTAAAAGAAAACTTTGCTGACTTACTAGAACGCCCGGTCTGTCAAGCGAAGCCTTCCCAACATTGCCTTCAAAAATGTTCTGAGTCTCCTTTTGCATACCCGCGTCGTGCTCGAGGACGAACGGGTTTCGACGCGTCCAGAGGTTGCGCCGTACGATTAACTGACGCGCCGGGTTGTTCTGGTGCGAAAGGAGGGTCATGGACGCGTGAGGTTGGTCTAGTAACAACGAACCGTGTTTCCGCTCCCATTTCTGGCCACTTCTCGACATCTCTTTATGGCTCGGGATGCAAGATATTCGGCCCATCTTCTCCTGTTGTCGCGTGTAGACCGAGCCACTGCATACGAAGGGCCGTGTCCAGGGTCTTCAGGAGGGACTGGCCGACGTAAGGAGCGTCTTGAGATCGTGCAGCCCATGTTTGGTTGCCGTCGCCATCGTTAGAGGCGGCGGGAGCGCGTGGAGGGAGAGGCAGACGGCGGGATTGGTGAGCAAAGGGTTTGGAGATGGTGGTGGTTGGAAGCAAGAGCGAATGCGTGAGAAGTTGGCAAGACTTCGCTTCTTAGCGTAATTATAATTTGCACACATTCGTCATTGGCGAATTCGGTGTGCCATAGCAAATAAAATCAGCGTGGAACGAATTGTGTCGACAACGTTTACGGAAAAATTGCGAATTGTATGACATTTTGTACAAGTTACAAGTTACAAATCGCTACCTGCACTCGACCAGCTCCGATTTCCACGATCGCTCTCGGTCCGTCTCGGTCTCCCTAGATATCGCTAGACGGACTTTTCACTGGGCCTGAACTGTCGCGAGGTCGGCTATCACTCTTTTTTCGGAACTCTCTTTTGGTTTTATATCCTGGAAGTTTTCCTGAACATCATCAAGATCCAGTATGTATGGAACTATGATCTGGGAACCAAGTATCGACCAAGTACGAATCCACTCGTTGTCTTGGCATTCACATCAAATTTGTACTGTTCAGTGCATTGTGCCTTGCGTCGGCCAACGTGTCCGACGATACGAGAGAACTCAGAGAAGACCGGTTACGCCGTAACATCATCAACCCATTGAATGGTCCCCACTCCGTGGAGAACGGTCTATTAGTATTCACTTCTGCCGGGAAGAAGACGACGAAGGCTTCTTGCCCACGTTCACCTACTCGCTTCGTTTGCAAGGGAGAAGGAAACTAGGACTCGGACGACCACGACCACCTACTCAACCACCCAACACAGTCTTTTACCACTCTTCACTCCGCTCTATCTAAAACTATTTCTTTCCTCTCCAACATCGGGGACGCGACATGGCTGGACTCATAACCATCTTCGATGTCTCCTTCGGAATCCTCGCTCTCTATCTTCTCAAGCACTACCTTCTCCCATCTAAGTCGTCCTCACACCTTCCACTACCACCAGGTCCCAAACCCCGTCCGCTCATCGGAAACTTACTTGATTTGCCTAAGGAGTATGACTGGCTTCATTGGGCGAAACATAAGCCTCTCTACGGTTCGTCCCCCCACCACGTCTTTCACGGCAAAATTTTGTAGTTAACGCACCTGACCATCGACTCTTTAGGACCAATAAGCTCCATCTCCGTCTTCGGGCAAACCATGATTCTAATCCACTCTCCTCAAATCGCATTCGACCTCTTCGAAAAGAAATCCTCCATTTACTCGTCAAGACCCACCTTGGTCTTCGGTGGTCAAATGTGCGGATGGGACAGATCCCTCGCGCTCCTACCTTATGGCTCGCACTTCCGCGCGCACCGCAAATACCTGTCCCAACTCATAGGCACCAAATCCGCTGTATCCCAATTCGTGCCACTAGAGGTGGCGGAGACGAGGAGGTTTATTAAAAGGGTGATGGAAAATCCTGACGGGTTACTGGAGCATATTAGGAAGTTGGCTGGGGGAATCATTTTGAAAATCGGCTATGGCTATTCGATCGAAGCTGATGGACATGACCCGCTGGTCGACTTGGCGGATGAAGCTGTCGAGCAGTTTTCGTTGTCAACAATACCTGGCGCGTGGATAGTGGACGTCATGCCTTTCCGTGCGTGTCTCCTGTTGTTGCGCGGTGTTCTTACTCACATTCAGCCATTCGTAAAGTTCGTTACATGCCTGACTGGGTACCAGGAACGGGTTTCAAGCGTACGGCGTCGAGGTGGTACAAGAAGGCTTCCGAGCTTGCGGACAAGCCATATGCGTTTGTTCAGCGGCAGATGGTTCGTCTCCTAGCTTCTTCCCCTTCCTTTCACTTTTCCTTCTGTAATTCTCCTCCAAAGACTAACCTATTCATCTCATTTGGTTACAGGCTAACGGTGTCGCTTCAACTTCATATACATTCGCACTCGTTGAAAAGCTCGAGAAGGCCAAAGCTGACAACGCAGATGCAGGTGAATTCTCATTGGATCCCACGATTTTCACTCATCGTTAACCGCGACGCGCAGCCACGATCGCTGAGGAAGAATTCATCATCAAGTGGTCCGCTGCATCCCTCTATGGCGGAGGAGCCGACACCGTGCGTATTTTCTCTCACCTCCCCTCATCCCTTCCCTATCGACCTTGGTCGTCTTCTCCCTCCTTTCCTCTCAGTCCCAACTCTGCAGAGTCCGCAACAGCTTACTTACCACCTCAAATACCTTAGACCGTCTCCGCCATATACAGCTTCTACCTCGCCATGGTCCTCTTCCCCGACATCCAAGCGCGTGCCCAAGCCGAAATCGACGCCGTAATCGGCAGCGCGAATGGCGACGGACCGGACCGGATTCCCGGGCTGGAGGATAGGGAAAAGCTAGTGTATGTGGATGCGCTGGTGAAGGAGGTGTTAAGGTGGAATCCTGTTGCGCCTATAGGTGAGTTTTCTCTTTCGCTTTGCGTGGGTTTACCGCGAAAGCATGTCGATATGGGGTGAGAATATTATGCTGATGCGGATTCGTGAATAGGTCTCCCGCACGTTAATATCGAAGATGACGTTTATAATGGCTACTTCATACCAAAGGGATCAATTCTTATAGCGAATATCTGGTTAGCACCTTTTCTCCCTCCTTCGCTCTGCCTCTACCTTCCCTTCGCACAATATCAAATTATATTGATTAGACTTTAAACTATAGGCAAATAACGCACGACCCAGAGCTTTACCACGAACCCTTCGAATTCAAACCTGAGCGGTACCTTGGCGAAAAGCCGGAGCAGGACTCCCATTTGTACAATTTCGGTTTCGGGAGAAGGTGCGTTTCATTTCCCTTCCATCTCATTCTCAAAACTAACGCCAACCATCCAAACGAATCAGGATATGCCCAGGCAAAGAACTCGCAGACACGTCGGTCTTCCTCGCCGTCTGCCAAACCCTCGCCGCGTTCACCATCTCAAAGCCCATCTCAAAAGAAACAGGCAAAGAATACACACCGGAATGTCATTATCAGACAGGGATCATAAGTCACCCGAAGGCGTATAAGTGCAGGATTTCACCGAGGAGTGAGCGGTTGAGGAAGTTGGTGGAGGCTGTTGATGAGGAGTTTGGTGTGGAGGAGAGTGATGCGAAGATTTTAAAGGAGCTTTGAGTCGGTGTTGGTGATGGGCACTTTGAGGGCGGGACTACGAGGGAACAGCCTGCTTCCGCCCCGAACTGGGGGCCATATCGAACTCACAGTGACGGAGGAGCGAAGAAGATCTGCAACGTATGTATTAGTATCGTTTCACGTTTCTT
This sequence comes from Rickenella mellea, assembly GCA_004355085.1. NCBI lineage: Eukaryota > Fungi > Basidiomycota > Agaricomycetes > Hymenochaetales > Rickenellaceae > Rickenella > Rickenella mellea. Next base: position 221,127 of record ML170191.1, read on the forward strand.
CCGTCGCGGTCGAGGAAATAACAATAGGCCGTCTTTGGTTGTAAGGCCGCACGATGTGCGGCAATGCCCGCTACCCGAACGAGAAAAGTAAGCAAGCCATCATTAATATTGTGCGTAAAGATCCATGGAGCATTGTTCGGTTGCTCTTAGGGATAAATAGTGCATATGCGCATTGGAGGAATATATTTTGTTTTATTTTGGTTAGGATTGGTAGAGGATTATGTACGGACATCTATAGAGAAGGTAAGGACATAGATTAGACACGGGATAGAAGTCCGAATTACCCAACGAAGCTACTTCAATTCTGCAGAACTAAGAAAGGAGAAAGAATATTCGAATGCTTATCGGTTGTCGGAGATTGATGACTGAGTACTGAGATCTGTGGCGAAAACGGAAGGTAGCACAGCTTTGCTCAGATCATGTAAATGGGAAGATTTAGGGGAAAATTTAGGGCTACCCATACATCCATCACAAAACGGGCAAATCATTTTGTTACGCCATAAAATGTCAATGCGATTTGAGAAAGAAAGGAAGAGATAGACCTTTTATTTTTTTTTATTTGTGGTTTACATACAGCGAGGACGGTGAATGGAAATACACAATCGCGGGAGGGTTAACCGAAGACGCAAAAGCCGTTGACGAATTGACCTGATTACTGTACTACAAGTTCATACATTATTTTGAACTTCTAAGCAAAGCATCAGTCAAGACTTTCTCATTTCAAAATCTTGATTGGAATGTTAACATACGCGAGTTGTGTAATTACACTGTGCATGCCTAAGCGTGCAGCCATCTCCTGAGCCGGGCTGAGGGACTTCGCTGTCCCTCGGGAAGATCGTAACGGCACTGCAGAGCAACCATGTACATGATGTAAGGAGGAACTCACGGACAGATACAACAGGATTGTTACACATGCCTGGATTATCTTCCGAAGGTTGAGCGATGGCGGGAACCTGTTGGAATTCACGGTTACGAGCGAATTATGCGATCCAATGTGAAATGTACATTGAATATCTGGTCGAAATGGTCGAGTTTTCTCATAAATTCTCCGAGTTTTGTCTTCACTTTGACGATAAAGGAGACATCCGTGTGCGATTCCGAGTGTGAACGTTTTTCTTCATCTTGCACAAATTGACTGATATCCGTAAACTGACTGCATAAATTTTGTCCACATTTACAGCAATAGAGTTGTTAATGGTGAGAGACGCACTTCATGAGTAATCCGACATTGGTATCTATAACTTGGTCGAGTGGTTCGGGTTTAGTGAAGATCTTTTCCGCGACATGATAGGTAAGACGGGCGACACGGCTTCCGAGGGTTGCGCGGGAAAGGTCCCAATCAAACTTAACGGGTTGTATCAATTCGGACGCCTGGTAGAGGTAGAGCTCGTCATATTCCTTCATGCCAGCAAGAAATTTCTCGACTCTTCTATGAATAGTCACAGCCGTCTTCATAGTCTCCGATCTGTGAAGAGTCACAGCCGTGTTCCCCTTCTTCTCCGATCTATGAAGAGTAGTGTTGTTAGGGCAGGGCTCGAAAGCCCTAGCCCCGCCCTGCCCTGCCCTTTCAAGCCCTGCCCTCGCCCTGCCCTCCACAAGGCCAGCTAGGGCTCAAGGCTCAGGTCTCATTTCAGAGAAGCCTCAGCCCGAGGCTCAGGCCCTGGGCTCGTCGCCTACTCTCAGGAGATGGAATTACCATCGCAAAACGCCGAAGTCGGACCAGCGCGATGTTAGTTTTCCTATCGAAGTGACATCCAATGATGCCGAATGGGATTCGGACATGGTATGTTCGTTTCTTGATCCATAAACTACCTCAAAATATTATTAACTTTAATATTACATCGATTCACACTCACAGTCATTGACATCATCGAGCCCCGGGCCAGAGCCTTGGCCGAGCCCTGCCCTGCCCAAGCCTGTACCTGAGGCTCAGGTGGTAAGTTTCTGGAGGCCCTGCCTTGGAAAGCCCTGCCCTGGCCGGGGTATTCGAGCCCAGCCCTGCCCTGACAACACTAATGAAGAGTCACATTCGATCCCACGACGTCCTGGTGCGCCAAAACCATGAGCAGGGTGAGAGCTGGCATACAGTAGGAACACTGTTGGCTTGGTGTACTCACGAGGCAGAGACTCAACATCCCACAGATCTTAGGGTAATGACAACGGGATAATCTGTCTAAATTGATTGTCCGATCCATGTAAGTCCAAGGCGATTCCAAGCCGCTTTCCACATGCTCATTGGGCCTGCGAGGCATCCTTTCAGTGCTGAAGGCGAAGGGTCTGGTGTGGTCACAGGACAGTTGTTGGGGCGTCCTGCAACGTATGTGTGACTGAGGCGCTCATCAGCAAATCGTCATAACCCTGACGTCCTGACAGGTCCTGACGTCACATTCTCAGGGTTCAATGCGGGTTCACAAACTTTAAATTAATCGCCGTGATTGCGGATAAACTCCAAAATTTCTCGTAAAATATGGGAAATACACTTTTAGCACACTACTAACGTGTTGTGTGGTCAAAGTACGTCCAAGGGATGAGGGAACGGCGGTATAGCAATTGCAATGTTGGTTAAGCATCAGTCCTGACGACCGAAAACACTTATCTGAGTCCTGACGTCCTGAGGGGTCCTGAGAGGTCCTGACAAGCCCTGACAAGCGGTTGTCAGGAGCTGTCAGGGCCGATGCATAATTGCTGATGCTCTGGGGCGGTGATAGGATTGGGGCAGTGCAACTAGCTCAGCGGATCTCTCCCGGCCGCATCCCAAACTCTCTGGGGGAACACGAAGAAAATCGTTTTAACGAATTCACGCGTGCACGGTCTCTAGGTGCATCTTCGCCTTTCTGCCACTTTCCGCGTCTCAGGAAGGTGGTGGGAGGTGCCTCATGGTGCGCCACTCAATGAGAAGAGACGGTAATAGCCAGTTGAATCATGATGAACAGACGAAGGCTGAGGAGGAGTTTATGCCATATGGGGATGGCCCATACCATGCATGCGTGCGTGCGTGTTCGGTCAGCAATCAGTATTTGAGATGAATTGGATTGCAGTGATGCAGCATGCAATATTAATGCCAGTGGACTGGCGTTTTTTTTGACGGTTGTTATCGGACAATAAAGCACGATTTCGTTTTGATAACACTTGATTTCGTTTTGAAACTCAGTGAACACACTCACTCACCAATGAAACCCAGTGAAAAGTCGGTGAAAGTCAGTGAAAGTCAGTGAAAGTCAGTGAAAATCAGTGAAAGCCAGTGATCACCGGTGAATACATCAGGAATTTGTCATTTTCCTTAATCCGACTTGATGCCGTTATTCCATTTAATTGGGTAATTAAGCGCTGTTTAAGGATGTCGTAAGTGATCAAGGAGGTGTCCAGGTTTGATCCCCCTTATTCTCCCTTAATCGGCTAATTAAGCGGTGTAAGGCGGATTGAGGGAAATGACAATTTCCTGATGTATTAAACTTTGTATTCACTGGCTTTCACCGGTGATCACCGGCCCTGAATATCCATAACCATTTTTGTCGGTGAATGCAATCACTGGCCATTGTTTCTCATCGTGAAACCACAGGGCTAAAATTTCGCTTCACCGGTGCATTATCTGGAGTTTATTATCCTCTTCATACCCAGCCAAACGTTTCGGGAAGCTTTTCCCCTGAAGCGGGCTATGCATATCTAAATTGTGTGTTATATGCGTTATGTGACATATATATCTCTAACGATGACTCTGAATGCATGGCTGATATTGGATAATTACGAGAATGAAAAAATGTCTTTCTTTGACGTCTCGGTGAAAGCCAGTGAAAGGATGGTCTTCGGCTTTGCCATTAAAATGGACTTTCACTCGTACCTGAGCAATCACCGGTGAAGGTTAAATTTACTTTCACTGGCTTTCACTGACTTTCACCGACTTTCACCGAATTTCACCGGCAATCACTGGCTTTCACCGGTGAAAGCCTATGAAGACCAAAACGAAACTCTATCAAACGAAACCAAATTATTTTTGTCCCATAAGAACCTTCATAGATTTTCGAGCTTTGCGAGGAAATGGAGGCGGAATTGCTGGGCTCTGAGTCGGCCAAAAGCTCACGCCAAGTTAAATTATCTGATCCAAGTTCATCCAACCCGGTAAGGCGCCTCGTCGGTCGGTTAGTACAGTACCAGGTGGGAGAGTTACGTTATCACTATCACTCATTTGTATCAGGAACACGCTCCCCCTGAGTGGTAAGCGCCCAGAAAAGTCATCCTTTCCTTCAGTTTTTCCTGCCAATCCCTTACCCTGTTATAATTACCTTGCGCCTGTTTCGAGCATCGAGTTCTATTCCCGTCTGGTGCCTATTGGCTGCCGAATGTGCCATGAGGACTGCCAGGAAGGAAGGGGAGAACGGAGCCAGAAAGAGGAAGAGGTTGGCCGCTAACAATACCCCATGGATTTTTTCTTCGCCGTGCGACGAAGACGACGACTATCTGCTCCATACCGGTTCTCTGTCGCGCTCTCACTGTCTCTCTCTATCCCCATCTATCACTGTTCTGTTCTGTTCTGTTTTGTTCTGTTCTGCTCTGCTCTGTGCTTCCTGACTAGCGTGACCACTTCCCGTCCCTTCCAGTGAAAGTTTCCCTTAAACCTCAACCAAAAGCTTTGACAAAAAGCTCACCAAAAATTTATGACAGACGGTATCAGCCTTATATGGCTTCTACCTTGCCAAGTCTACCCTCGCATCCAAGCGTGTGGGCAAGCCGAGATCGATGCCGTAATGGGCAGCGCGAGCGCGAGCGGTTAGGTTATAGAGTCGTAACCAGTCTGACTATCCAGCACGAGCCTCCGGCAGGAGTGGCGTTAGCCAGACTGGGGAAAGAGGGATGTGGCGCTAGTGGTCGAGCGCGGAGTTCAAATATTTTGGCTTGTGCCGAAAGCGCCGTGACCAGCAGCAATTCTGTCACTTCTCCGAAGAAACCATTTCAGCGCCGCGAACCGATAACCTAGCACTTAAAAATGATGAATATGGTGGTTTGAAACCCTAACTTTGCGCTATCTTCAATTCCAGGACAAATTCTTGGACGACACCCCCGCCAAATTGGATATTTAAACTCCGCGCGCGGCCACTAGCGCCACATCCCTCTTTCCCCAGCCTGGCTACGCCATACCTTGTCCCAAGGTCAAAGTAGCCAGAGCTGGTCACGAGCCTAGTTAGGTTACCGACGTTGGATACGCTATTGTATGTAGATGCGGTGCTGAAAGAAGCGTTGAGGTGGAATCCTGTTCTGCCTATGCGTGAGTGTTTGTTTGTTTTGCCCTCGACGTTTGCGAGTGTTATGCGTAATTGGTGAATGACAGTATTGTACGACGGATAAATAACAGGTCTCCCGCACGTCAACACGGAAGATGACCTTTATAATGGGTATTTCATCCCCATACTTATTGCGAATATCTTGTACGTTACGTGCCTTTCTCCTTTTGTCCCTTTATCCCGTGATTAATTAAATGATAGCTTTTATTTGATTATCAATCTCGTGTTTGTGGTAAAATTGACTGGCTCAAAGATGGGTAAGACAACAATTGTATCATTTGATGGCTCATCTCACATTTAACCCATTACTTTACGGTTTCACACATTAATATCTCAGCGCCTACGATTTCGCATAAGTCTACAGTCAGTTGTATACCACTCTATAAAATGACTGCATGACTATCGTACGTGAATGTGAGAGTGGAGTTGTAGTAGATCAGGGTAAGACGACCTTTGCTAGGTGTTAATAAATTTGTGGAATTATAAGAAAGTTATTAATTAATCTCGGGCATGTCAGCTAGTTCGAGGTACCAACCGGTTGGCAACAACTAAAAATGTGAAGTGATTGCATGAATATGTCATAACAAGTTTACTGAGAACTCCAACCCAATAAATTATGCACACGTCGGAGAGGCAAACCGCTTATTCACTGCAGTTCACAACTCCTTCAACACCACAGCATCACTTTCCACCGCTGGGTATTCTTCGTCCACCGAACGAATAAGTGTTGCCGCCTTCTCAGATCGAGGCGCTACGTTGCAGCGAAATGGTTTGGGATGGCTGATAATGCCACTTGTGAACTCGCAACCAGGATCAATTTCGAAACCATGCTGATCATGAGCTTTGGTGATGTTGAACGCTGCGAGAGACATAGCGATTCCGAGGAAGATCGAGGAATCCGCGAGCTCTTTGCCTGGGCAAATTCTAAGGGTTCCCAGATTATTAACTCAAGTTGTAGATTGGTAGCAATCCAGGACGTACCGGCGACCAAAGCCGAAGGAAAGGGTATGCGGGTCCCGCTCAGGTTTGGCGCTGAGGAACCGTTCGGGCTTAAATTCAAATGGCTGATGATAGGTCGCAGGGTCGTGGGTGAATTGCCTACACGCCATTCCAACATCAGCTCAAACAAGTTTCGCTGGCACGACCAGAGCAACGGACCAGATATTCGCCATGAGGATGGAACCTTTTGGGATATAGTAACCGTTGTATACGTCATCTTCTGCACTGACATGGGGAAGACCTGACCACAAACGTGCAGATTATTATCAGTCCATCTGGCGCAGAATCGATTTGACGTACCCATGGGAGCGACAGGGTTCCAACGCAACACTTCTTTGACGATCGCTTCAATATAAGGAAGTCTGGACCGGTCTTCGAAGGAAGGAAGGCGATCTGTACCGACGACGGCGTCAAGTTCTGCTTGTCCTTTCCCCTGTACCTCAGGGTTCAATAGCATCGCGAGGTAGAACGCGTACAAGGCTGATACGGTCTGTGAATTGCAGCGAGGTTAGTTCGTATCGAACAAGTCATATCACGTTTGACTGACGGTGTCTGTGCCTCCACCAAAAAGCGATGCAGCCGACCATTTAACCATAAAATCCCCCTCGGCATCCGAATTTATCTCGAGCAGCGCGGAAGTGAATGATGGGATGGCGAGACCATTCGCCTAGGCATCATCAATGTTTGCCCCCGCTTGAATGATCGTAGCTTCACTCACCATTTGGCGGCGAACAAATGCGTGAGGTTTATCAGTGCAGTCTTTCAACGTCTTGGACCACTTTTTCGCAATGCGTTTGAATCCTGCGCCCGGCATCCAATCAGGGATGTATCTCACTGAGCAGACGGGGAGGACAAGTGATTCCCAGGTGAATTAGCAAACTGGGTCCTGTCACCGAGCTAAGAAACAAACGACACTTACGGACGGGGATAAAGTCAACAAGCCATGCTCCCGGTGCTGCTGCGAGTGTCAATTCTTTATGTGCCTGTTCTACTAGATCAACGAGGGGGTCATTCCCAGTCGGATGTACTGTGTAGCCATATGAGATCTTAAGTATGATCGCACCAGCGAATCTTCATCAGAAATGAGTCAGAGAGAGTCCGCATAGGAGTTCGAAACATACTTTCTCAGGTGATTTTGCAGCAGGTCAGGTTGCGCAAGGACACGTGAGAGGAAGCGGCGGGTCTCGACTTCCATTAGTGGATTAAATTGTGAAACGGCACTTTTCGATCCAAGGACATGGGAAATATTCTTGCGGTGCGCACGGAATCGTGGTCCATAAGGCAGCAATCCGACACCGTTCGCGAAACCGACCATCTCGCCTGCAAAGACGAGCGAAGGTCTGTCGGAGTAGATGGAGGACCTCTTCTCGAAGAGTTCGTTGGCAATTTGCGCATCGTTGATGAGCACTAGTTTTAGTCCAAACACCGACACTGAGCTCATGGGACCTACAAAACATTCCATGTCAAGAACATCCAATGTCACGCTCGCAGAAGAACGAACCGTACAGTTCTTTATGCTTGGCCCAATGAAGCCAGCCATAGTCTTTGGGGATATCGAGCAAGTTCCCAATGAACGGGAGTGGCCATGGTCCAGGGAGATTCTTGCCAATGCGTCGTAATGACACGAAGATGATCTTGAGGATGCAAAGGACGAGGATGCTCAGCGTGACGTTGAGTATAAAGACATTTTCCATACTACGTGTAGAAAATGGGGGATCCAGAAAGCAAGATGAGCGACTTAAGGAGGTTGCCAGAAACAGGCGGCTTCCTCGGAGACCACCTTGTAACTTGACATCAGGATGGTTATGTAAGTCTAATGTCTCATAGCGTGGAGTGCAGCATCATAGGCCACCATTTAAATACGCAGGAAGTATTTGGACGTAGCTACAGACAGTTCTCGAGCGATCCTCGCCGCAAAATGCAGAGTTGCAGAGCCGTTTCGTATGGCGCACTCGACGAGATCGTTCCGGCCAATTTGGAGATCGCACATGGGAGGTTGATGTTTCAACCTCATCTCGGACATTCAGCCCGGTATTCTTGATTCATCTCGCCTCCAAGGGGTAAGAGGATTGATATCGCTGTTGGTAAGTTAAGTCAATTAGACTCGGACCATATTAGGCTACGTAATGAGGCGACACGTGGACGCATTAGTGATATGTTCGTAATCATCTCGGAGAACGCCGAATGGACCGCTTGGCTGCGTTTGACGCAGTCGACTGGTTAGCTCTCTCGCAAGTACGTCAAGATGGTCTCATCTTCCACCCAGTTCATTGAACGTTCGGAACACATCTTATCGGGCGCCAAAAAAATTGGTCGCTTTATGATCCACATTTTGGCACACGCAGCTCAAAATCAGCGTCCATTAAGCACAGGGAATCGGACATGGTAGTGGCTCTAAGCTTACCAGCCTTAGTTTGCGGAACCTTCCATCATGGGATATCCTTGCCCGAACCACCCATCTGGATTGCTCCGTCTTCCCCACTTTCGATAAGCGAGACACCGTCAACTGGCGCAAGAAGAGCGATTACGCCTTCATAATAATACCATCAGCCCCATTGATCGTGCTGAGTGAAGCATGGTCTATTCTTATTATCGCCTTTTGGTTACAAAACCCTCAGCGCCGAAGGTTGTCTGCCTAAGTTGACCTACCCGCTTCACTTGTCGAACAACTTGAAGGACTCGGAGGTCATCGACAACGACAACGTTCAATTTAGCCTTTCTGCCAACATTCGCTCTTCTCCATCTCAAGCAGCCTTTCTCTCTCCATCATCCCGGACTCAGATATGGCGAGCCTCGTAATCATCCTCGTAATCATCCTCGCAATCCTCGCTCTCTATCTCTACAAGCTGTACCTTTTACCCAAATCACACCTTCCGCTCCCACCAGGTCCCAAACCTCTTCCGCTCATCGGAAACTTACTTGGCTTGCCTAAGGAGCAAGACTGGCTACATTGGGCGAAACACAAACCCCTCTACGGTTCGTTCTTCCATCCCATTCAGAAGCCAAATTTTGTAGTGTTCATAGTGCAACTGATAAACGACTCTCTAGGGCCAATAAGCTCGATCTCTGTCTTCGGCAATACCATGATACTGATTCAGTCCCCAACCATCGCATTCGACCTCTTCGAAAAGAAATCCACCATTTATTCCTCGAGACCCACTTTAGTCTTCGGTGGTCAACTCTGCGGATGGGATGGCGCGCTCCCCCTCCTACCTTACGGCTCGCGCTTCCGTGCCTATCGCAAAAATATGTCCCAACTCATAGGTACGAAGTCTGCTGTATCCCAATTCGCGCGATTAGAGGCCGAGGAGACGAGGAGGTTTTTGAGAAGGGTGATGGATAATCCTGACGGGTTACTGTGGCATATCAAGAAGTTGGCGGGGGCAATTATATTGAAAATCAGCCATGGCTATACGATTGACGCTGACGGAAAGGATCCTTTGCTCGACTTGGCAGATGAAGCTCTCGGGCAGTTTGGGTTGGCAGTGTCACCTGGTGTGTGGCTAGTGGACGTTATACCTTTCCGTGCGTATCTTCCGCTCATCCGCGGCATTCGCTCTCATACCCTGTCTTCTTAAAAGTGCGACACCTACCGAGGTGGCTTCCAGGAGCGGGCTTCAAGCGTACGGCATCGATGTGGTCCAAGAAGGCCAATGAGTTTTCGAACAAGCCACATGCGTTCGTTAAGCGGCAAATGGTTTGTCTTCTAACATATAGTTACTTCTGACATGGTTTTCGGCATGGCAACCCCTCCAATATCTAACTTCCTTCATTTCAATTGGTAACAGGCTAACGAGATCGCCACACCATCATACACTTCCGCGCTCCTCGAAAAGCTCGAGAGGGCCAAAATTAATGGCGCTGATGCAGGTGAATATACCTTGGATTCCATGAATTGAATAATCGTTGACCGCCTTACACAGTCACGATCGCAGAAGAAGAATTCAACATCAAGTGGTCTGCTACGTCTCTGTATGGGGGAGGCTCCGATACGGTATGCTCTTAACCCCTCTCTTGTCCCCATTCTCCGTCTTCTTAAACTGTTCCGCTGGAAACGTGCTAATTCCTACCCACATCGGTACCTCAGAGTGTCTCATCCATATACACCTTCTACCTCGTCATGGTCCTCTTCCCACACATCCAAACGCGTGCTCAGGCCGAGATAGACTCTGTAATTGGTAGCACAAATGGTGACGGACCAGATCGGATCCCCGGTTTGGAGGACAGAGGGAAATTAGTGTATGTGGATGCAGTATTGAAGGAGGTATTAAGGTGGCAACCTGTTGTGCCTATGGGCAAGTATTCTTTGCGCAACTCTCTCGCAAAGGTATTCAATTGGTTGAGAAAACTATGCTGATGCGGATTTATGGATAGGTGTCCCGCACGTTAATACCGAAAATGACGTTTACAATGGGTACTTCATACCAAAGGGATCAATTGTCATGGCGAATATCTGGTTAGCACCTCTTCTCCGGTCTATGCCCATTTTCCTCTGCCAAGATGATCAAACAACTGGCAACTATACTGAGTAACCCTATCTCTTTAACAATACACAGGCAAATGGCACACGATCCCGACGTCTACCATGACCCCTTTGATTTCAAACCAGAGCGGTTCCTCGGTGAGACTCCCGAGCCGGACCCACATTCGTTCACTTTCGGGTTTGGGAGACGGCACGTTTTTTTCCCCTCCCGCATCATTCTCTAATAACATATTCCATCCCTTGAAACAGTATATGCCCTGGCAAAGAACTAGCGGACACATCCCTCTTCCTTGTCATATGTCAGACCCTCGCCGTCTTTGCAATTGCCAAACCAATCTCTCCCGAAACGGGCGAACCATACACCCCGAAATGTGATTATCTTCCCGGATTGGTAAGTCATCTGAAGCCGTATGAGTGCAGGATTACGCCGAGGAGTGAGAGGTTAAGGAAATTGGTAGAAAGCGTTGATGAGGATTTTGGAACCGTCGGCGAGAGCGATGCGAATATTTTGAAGGAGCTTCAGTAGAACCGACTGTGACAGGCGTTTTGATATTATTTAGCGGTATTGCGGATGCGGATGGCCATGCATTAACCTGCGTGTTTGCAATATCAACGAGGTTCATTGGTAAACATTCTCTGCCAGTTTATCGAAAGCATTGGCATGTCTTTGTCTACATCACCTTGTACATTGTTATATTCAGCTATTGAGGTCGATAACACATTAGCATGCTCGAGGAAGTGACGTATCAATTGGCAAATTTTGTTGGTGGTTGGAACCGGTTTAAAGATTAGTGTCCGATCAATTTGAGTTCGAACCATACTGATCATATTTCAGACTCCGATTCATCACTCGCACTGTACTACGTCTGGTCTCCGAGTTGCATTGGGTATGTTTCCGCCAATGTAGATGTAAAGTACATGTTCATCAACATTCTTGCAGTGTTCCATTATCAGTGTTCATGAGCAACTCAGCAGTCGGATCGCTAGGCGATGTCAATGGTTCCTCTCCCATTCAAACCATTCCACCTGAGCTACTTTGCGAGATCTTCCATCATTGCATATCCCTTCCCAATGACCCCTATGGAAGGCCCAGCGTTCCTCGCCCATCTGTAAAAGAAGCACCTCTGAAACTGGGTCGGATCTGTCGATATTGGCGAAAAATGGCTCTCTCAAGTCCATCGCTTTGGTGCCGGCTGTCCCTCCGCCGAGAGACAAACGAACGAAACCTTTCATTGGATTTACAGATTATGGATGAGTGGTTGGCTCGATCAAAGCGAGCTCCATTATGGCTCTCGGTGAACTATTCGGCCATGGAATATGGATCTGCCTTGCACGAGATCGGCGGGGTACTGTATCATTACGACCGTAGGTTCACGACCTTTTGAGTGTGACGCCTTGATACGTAGGTTCACGAGTTCATCGCCAGAGGGTGTCTGTGACCCAACACCACCTTAGGTTCATTTTTGCTATTTTTAGCCACTATGGTGGCGAAACGACGTGAGCTGCCTCCTGTGCCTGAATTCAGAGGCTCACTGACCAGAAATTTTCGTGACTGTCACTTAAAAATAGGCTCAGTTCATCGATTCTCGGACCTGTGACGAACCTACGGTCGTAATGATACAGTAATCGCGAAAATTATCCCCCACTGCTACCGCTGGCAATATCTCGACCTGGCAATACCCTCTGCATTCATACCACAGATCGTTTCCAAATTGTCAGAATATTCAACCATCGTTGAATTTTTAGGTCTTACAAGCTTTGCTGGAATCGGTGTCGGGCCCGCGCCATTGACCTTTCACGCCAAGGCCACTTAACCAATCTCACAGTGCTCGACCGCCGTGCGCATTTTGTGGCCAATCACGGCGCCTTGCACAATATTCGGAATCTCCAAATATCCTTTTTTTCGAACATCACGGATTATTTCCATTGCTTGGATATCTGTCCTTCTGTCCAAGTCGTCCGTTTCCACTTTTCATCCGAGATCGATTTCCGCCTCTCAGCCTCTCAACCGATGCGCTTCCTTCCATCAATCAGGATACTGTCCTTACGAGTGTTGACTTCCCGCTACCAGGCAGTCAACATAGGTCCGTTTTTAGATCGTCTACACCTTCCCGGATTAGGTGAACTCGAATTTGAGCCAGCACCTTTCATGGGAGAATTGGAACTATGGACACATCTGTCGGACCTACTGAAGCGTTCCAAATCACCCCTGAATTCTCTTAAAGTATCGTTGAACCCTCTCCCGATAGATGAATTCTGCGAGTGCCTGCGCTCTGCGCCTACGCTAGAAACGTTGATGGCGAGATCCAGTTCCTTTGTCAAACCTACACTGGACACCTTGACACGGCGGTCAGATCCAGATCAGCCTTTGGTTTGCCCGCGATTACGAGGGATTGAATTGTCATTCTGTGAACATGCTGCTTGTGAACTCGAAGTTGCAGCAGAACTGGTCGTACGGCGATGGTGTGGCACAGTCATGGACGCAAACCATTCGCATCCTTCACCGATGCGCAGCCCGATCCATACCGTGTTACTGGACGTTCTCGAAGACCGTCAAGTCGACCCGTTTCTATATTACCCTGGAATTCGCCAGTGTATAAAGTATGGGCTATGGGTCGCCTCGTACGACGGAGAGTCCGACAAAGGTGAGTTACATGAATCTCGCTTGTTTGATTCTCACTTATTCATGCTATAATACACGAAGTCGCGTACACATATGATCACAGCAAATTTTCCCCAGAAAATTTGTCCGAATGGAAACTACGGTCGGCGACGAACAACGCCGTGGCAAATTCCAATATTTAACTGTCTGGTTCCGACGATAGCATATCGGTGGTCCGAGAGCGCGAGCACGAGTACAGTACACGGTGACAATGAGGCTAAAAAAGTTGTATAAGCTTGAACATTGGCAGTTGCGAGTGACATGTATTAAATGCGGTAAAAACGCCCACCGAACCACCACTATCGGATGGTCAACATTACCGGACTCCACTGATCGCATTACGGAACCGGCAGGTCGTATGAAGTTGACAGGTAACATATATCCCCATCAGCGAGGAGGTTTCCCAGTTCTCCAACCTCGTTCATGCCGGCTCCCTCCGGTCTTCGTATTCTGAGTATAACGCATATGGATTGGGTGGTCACTGTAAGCCAAAAATGAATGTGAGTTCGGAACGACGTAGAGCAAATTGATCATGAAGACAAAGAGCGCCGGCGTAAGCACAAACACACTCCGGAGTACAATTTGCTTCCGTCCAGAATCAAACTTGAATACGTGACGTAAAGATCTCCACGCGTATCTTCGTCCATAAGGTCCTTCAACTGCCTGGCGGTCGCCGCTCAACGAGAAGACTTGGTGATTGGAATTACGGAGGCTTCGGAACGCGTATCTTCGACTTTTAGAGTGCCTCGCTGCAGTTGGGTGAGGGAGATCACGATGCCTCGCCGTGCGCCACGGAAAGCCTATGAACCGTAGTTGCCAGTGAAAGCATGATGAACGGACGAAGGCTTAGGAGGAGTATGTGTCGTACCGGGATGGATGAGCGACATTAACGGCGCTCATCGTCATGCATGCGTTACGGTGCGTGTTGGATCAGCAATCGACACGGGTTGCGACTTGGGATGACCTCGAATATTGAATGACCATGGAAAAAGAAATCGACAGGCTTTCTTCGAGGCCGAGCTGCGTGAGGAAACCTGGGATTACTTATCTAGATCTTACTGCAGCCCGGTCCAGCATGCCTCGGTCGGTCGGTCGCTAGTTACGCTATGCGGCCTTTTAAGCCCCAGGTATGTATGGTTCGACGGTTCGGTTCGGTTCACAATGGTTCAGAAGAGCCCGAACCGAGAACTGCACCGGTTCTGTTCGGTCATTTTGCTGAACGAACGGGACCAATGCTGCGGTTTGGTTTGGTTTGGTTCGAACCACGGTTCAGGAGGAGGATGCTGTTTACGTCACCCACACATTTGCTTCCGACGTCACTAGTTGCGTCACAAACGTCATAGCCTCCGTCCTCGTGCTTATAGTTGATTCCCCATATTTTGCGCTTTCACTTTCCCCCACATTGTATCAGCAGTCTTGAGACTCTCGCAATAGATTCCTTTGTCTTCTTTCTGACTGAACACGTCCGACGCGTGATTCCACCTACCCATATTCATTTGTAGGGGAATAAAACAAGGGCATCAACGACCCCTCCTCCGGTATCACTTCAACCATTCTGTATCTTCGCTCTGCTCCATCCAAATCTAGTTTTCCCTCTCCGTCACTCCAGACTCGGATATGGCCGGTCTCATAACCATCCTCGAGGTCTCTCTCGCAATCCTCACTGTCTATATCATCAAGCTCTACCTTCGACCCACAAATTCACACTCACATCTTCCGCTCCCACCAGGTCCCCGTCCTCGTCCGTTCATCGGAAACCTACTTGACTTGCCTACGGAGTATGATTGGCTCCATTGGGCAAAACATAAGCCTCTCTACGGTTTGTTTTTTCCATACCTTTCATAGCCCAATTTTTAAGTTCATAAACGCGCCTGATAACTAACTCTTCAGGACCAATAAGCTCGATCTCTGTTTTCGGCAAGACCATGATCCTGGTCCATTCCGCCACCATTGCGATCGATCTCTTCGAAAAGAAATCCTCCGTCTACTCCTCGAGACCCACCGTGGTCTTTGCTGGTCAAATGTGCGGATGGGACGGTGCACTCCCGTTGCAACCTTATGGCCCGCGTTTCCGCGCCTATCGCAAAAACATGTCACAAATAATTGGCACCAAATCGGCTGTATCCCAGTTCGCGCTACTGGAGGAGGTGGAGACAAGGAAGTTTTTGAAAAGGGTGATGGATAACCCTGACGGGCTAATGTGGCATGTTAAGAAGTTGGCCGCAGCCATTATTCTGAAAATCAGTCATGGCTATACGATCGAAGCTGAAGGAAATGATCCGTTGGTCGATCTGGCGGATGAGGCTCTCACACAGTTTGGCTTGGCAATGACGCCTGGTGTGTGGTTGGTGGACGTCATGCCTTTCCGTGCGTATCTCCTGTTTGTGCGAGGCATTCTTACTCAAATGTGGCTGTCCGAAAAGTACGGTACATACCGTCGTGGTTTCCAGGAGCAGGTTTCAAGCGGACGGCGTCGATTTGGTCCAAGAAGACAAACGAGTTCTCAAACAAGCCACATGCGTTTGTTAAGCGACAGATGGTTTGTCTCCTAACAGATCTTCAATTTTTCCACACGATTTCTCCGTATGGTATTCTACTTCGGAATCTAACCTCCTTCATTTGGTTGCAGACTAACGAGATCGCCACACCGTCATACACCTCCGCGCTCCTCGAGAAGCTCGAGAAGGCCAATGCGGATGCAGGTGGTCTCCTCTGCTTCCACCACTTTGAATAATGTTAACCGCCTAACGCAGCCACGATCGCAGAAGAAGACTTTAGAATCAAGTGGTCTGCTGCATCTCTCTATGGTGGGGGGTCTGATACAGTATGTCTCTACTCCGCTTCTCCCCGTCCCCATCATCATCATCCTCCTCAACTTTTCGACACCGTGTCCCTATCCTACATCCCTGAAAGTTCGCTGATGCTTAGCCACCTCGCACTCTTTAGTCCGTCGCAGCCCTGTATAGCTTCTTCCTCGTCATGGTCCTCTTCCCACACGTCCAAGCGCGTGCCCAGGCCGAGATAGACTCCGTAATCGGTAGCGCAAATAGTGACGGACCAGACCGGATCCCCGGGTTGGAAGATAGAGACAGACTGGTGTATGTGAATGCGGTGGTGAAGGAGGTGCTTAGGTGGCATCCTGTTGCCCCAATGGGTGAGTTTTTGGTTTTCCTTGTGGCGCAGTTTTCTGGCAAACGGCATATCGACATTGGTTGATGGTATTATGCTGATACGGATTCATGTATAGGTATCCCGCATGTTAATGTTGAGGATGACGTGTACGACGGGTACTTCATACCAAAAGGATCCCTTGTTTTGGCGAATCTCTGGTTAGCTCCGTCTATTTCAACCGCTCCTCTTCCGAAACCATCAAAAACGTAACACTATACCGAATATATTCTAACTCGCTAACAATGCTTAGGCAAATGACACACGACCCAGATGTCTACCACGACCCTTTCGAATTCAAACCCGAGCGGTACCTCGGCGACAACCCCGAGCCGGACTCGTATTTGCTTGTTTTCGGTTTTGGGAGACGGCAAGTTTTGTTTCCCCTCCCAAGTCATTCTCAAACTGATGCCTCTCGTCTAACGCAAAAACAGTATTTGTCCGGGCAAAGAACTAGCTGACACATCTATGTTCCTCGCCATCTGTCAAACCCTCGCCGCCTTCAATATCACCAAACCAATCTCTCCGGAAACGAGCAAACCGTATACCCCGGAATTTCATTACCAGACTGGGATGGTAAGTCACCTGAAGGAGTATAAGTGCAGAATTACACCCAGGAGTGAGAGGTTGAGCAAGTTGGTAAATGGTGTCGATGAGGGGATTGGAAGTGTGGCGGAGAGCGATGCGAATATTTTGAGGGGGCTCTGAGTTGAGGTGATGGTGATAAGCGTTGGATGTGTTGACATAGCCATATGGTGGTCTTGGGAATGCGCATGTACATATTCCTCACCAGCGTGTACGCAGTATCTACTGACAAGTATTTTCTGTCCGTTTATCAAATTAAATTAAATTTCTGCATATGATACTATGCTGTACGTTGACAGTACAGTACCACACCTCGCTGCGAGGATCTTGGCTCAAGCTTCCGTGAAAAGGGAGAAAGAACGAACCCGACGTCTTGTAACACAAGGACAGAGATTGCTAAAGTGGGCATACACACGGGACGATGCACATGACCTCTCTACATCCCACCAATTCGCCATTCCACACACATTCCACGCGATGTACATGATGCATTCAGCCCTCTTATCCGCTACTGCTTACAACTCCTTCAGTACTGCAGCGTCATTCTCCAACGCTGGGTATTCTTCATCCACCGAACGAACAAGCCCTGCCACCTTGTCAGACCGCGGCGTTATGGTGCAGCGGAATGGCTTGGGGTGGCTGATTACGCCAGTCGTGAACTCGCATTCAGGGACAATCTCGACACCACGCTCGTCACGAGCCTTGGTGATGTTGAACGCAGCGAGAGACATAGCAATGCCGAGGAAGACAGAAGAATCCGCGAGCTCCTTACCAGGACAAATTCTACGTAATCCTGCCGTTAATGACTTGTTCCGCATGACTAGGAATGCGAGACATACCGACGACCAAAGCCAAAGGAAAGGGTATGCGGATCCCGCTCGGGTTGGGCACCGAGAAAACGTTCAGGTTTAAATTCGAATGGCTGATGATATGATACAGGGTCGTGGGTGAATTGCCTAAGACGAGTGCACCATTAAATCGAGGAGTCTTTAGGGCAGACCACTTGGACAAACCAGATATTTGCCATGAGGATCGAGCCTTTAGGGATCTCATAACCCATGTACACGTCATCTTCTGCGCTGACATGGGGAAAGCCTGATACCGACCGCGCACGTTATTATTCTGTTATCGTGAAAAATTGATTGGTCGTACCCATAGGACCGACAGGGTTCCATCGTAATACCTCCTTCACGATCGCTTCGATGTAAGGAAGGCTCGAACGATCTTCGTAGGACGGGAGACGATCTTGACCGACGACGGCGTCCAACTCTGCTTGACCTCTCTTTTGCACCTCAGGATTCAACACCATCGCGAGATAGAACCCGTACAGGGCCGATACTGTCTGTTTCGTGTCACAACGATGTTAGGTTGTATGAGGAATATCACAATACATTTACTAACGGTGTCTGCGCCTCCTGCATAAAGAGCTTGAGCGGACCATTTGATCATGGACTCTCCCTCAGCATCTGGATTCATCTCGAGTAAGGCCGACGTGTATGATGAAATGGCATTACCACTTGCCTGTTGATAGTCAGGATCATGAGTATCTTGAGGACATATCACTTACCATTTGGCGGCGAACAAATGCGTGAGGCTTGTCCGTCATATCTTTGAGAGTTCGAGACCATTTTTTTGCAGTGCGTTTGAACCCTGCACCTGGCATCCAATCGGGAATGCACTGTACTGTGGAAAGAGCAAACAGTGCGTTAGCAAAGCGAGGCTTGGCCACCGAGTTTAAAAATAAAATAATTCCACTTACGGATGGGCACTAAGTCAACGAGCCAAGCACCTGGTGTTGTCGCCAGTGAAAATTGAAAGAGTGCGTCGTCTGCTAAATCGACGAGGGGATCATTTCCCGTTGGATCTATTGTGTAGCCATGTGAGATCTTCAGGATGATCGCACCAGCCAATCTAAGCCGCCAGTTGGTATTGCAATGAGCTTTGGAAATGGATGGAGGAAATCGGAACGTACTTTCTAGTATATTTGTGCAGCATGTCTGGTTGCGCGAGGACATGTGAGAGGAAGCGGCACATTTCGACTTCCACCAAATGGTGAAATTTGGCAACAGCGCTCTTCGTGCCAATGATCTGCGAAATATTCTTGCGCTGAGCACGAAATTTGGGTCCGTAAGACAGCAATCCGAGATTGTCTCCCCAACCGCACATCTCGCCGGCAAAGAGGAGCGAAGGTCTGTCGGAGTAGATAGACGACTTCTTCTCGAGGAGGTCATAGGCAATTTGCGCATCATTGATGAGTATCATATTCTGACCAAACACCGACACTGAGCTTATGGGACCTAAGAACGGCTCATCAGCTGGTTCATCCGAATTCGCGAATACGAGCAAACCATAGAGCGTTTTATGCTTGGCCCAATGAAGCCAATCGTATTCTTTTGGCAGATCGAGCAAGTTCCCGATGAGCGGGAGCGGCTTTGGTCCCGGTGGAAGATTCTTGGGCGTCGATGGTGCAAAAACGAACTTGAGGATGCAAAGACCAAGGATGCACAGCGCCACGTCGATTACCGAGATAACAGCCATGCTATGCGTTGATAGGATATGTGGGATACCAGAAGAGAAGATGTAACGACTTGAGTGAGGTTGGCAGACATAAATACCGTTTTGTCAGACATTTTCAGGGACCAGCGGGGGATTCGGGTGTGAGCAGTGGTCGAGCGCCTACTCGTCTAAACATTCAAACAATGCTCAGGTAATAGTCACCGGACTGCTCGTAGCCGAAATAGGCCGGACTGATGGCTGGAACAATCGCTGCGACAAGCTTTAACGTTTTCTTCCCCCGCCCCAAGAGGCAAGATGGTTGACTGTATGAGGATCAATTGCCGAACAGCCCGAATGGGTTGGAGCTGTATGGGATTCGCGAGTTGTTACTTCAGCATTCGTCCAGTGAACAACGTGACAGCATGGCCACGGTCGCCCGTCGGTTCTTCCAAGTTAATGTCCCTCCAGGTCGTTTTACACGTTTTCCTGGAAAGTAGGTAGCATTGTCGGTTCGACGGCCTCGGATGACAAGTGACGATGCTCCTGAAAGGCGAGTCTATATATAGGTGAGATCAGGGCATTCATATCGCTGAATGTCGAAACCGTGCTGCTCACATGCACCCATAGCCATATGCACCACGCGTGTCGACATCTTACTAGTGGCCAAGTGTAGCGACGGTTTGCTCCAACGGTGTGCCTGCCGTTTTCAAAACAGCGGGTCCTTAGCGTCGCCGAGTGGAGCAAAGGAGTGACCTGCATGGAATGCAGGAGATGTGAAACGTTCAGGACGAAGCAAAACTCCGAAGATGTACTCGAAACTTGTGAGGGAGATTCAACCCAGACAGGCCCGGGCCTTTGTAATGGTGTTCTGTGTTTTCAAACTCCGAAACCTATCGCCACCCACCATCAGCGCTGGCAGCCTTCACAAGTGTACACTCACACTCGGTATGATTCGCTTATGTGAATGTAAAGTATATGTCCTTCAACATTCTTCAGTATTGTAGGACCTGCGTTTATGAGTAATTCCTCAAACATTTTGCAAGGAGGTGACGTCGATGGGTACTCTCCCATCCACAAGCTTCCACCAGAGCTACTCGGCAAGATCTTCCACCATTGTGCTTCCCATCAAAAGTGTTGGCCCGGAGTCATCCGTCTACCGAACCCATCGGTAAGAGAGGCGCCACTGAAATTGGGTCGCATCTGTCGATCGTGGCGACAGTTGGTCCTGTCAGACCCGTCGCTTTGGTCCCGACTCTGGCTCGGCGGGGATATGGGCAGACCAAGAAATGATCTAGTTACTCTGGATGAATGGTTGGCTCGGTCACAGCTAACACCATTATGGCTGGCGATCAATTATGTGGCGGTATCAGACGACGACGACGTAGAGTACGTCAACAGGATAATGGCGAAAGTCATCTCTCACTCCGAGCGCTGGAAATACCTCGATTTAAACCTTCCGTCTCCATGCAAGGGTCCTATTTTAACGCAATTATCCAAACGTTCACCAAACTTGGAATTTTTGCACATTCGCATAACAGGCGAGGAGCCAGTCAAGATTGACCTGTCGAGTCAAACGTCTTTGATAGACCTGAGCCTACGCGCTCCCGTCCAATTTGCAAGTAATCACAGTGCAATGCGAAATATTCGGACGATTAGGATGGTGTTTCCATCCCTCAATGATTACTTTCTGTGCTTGGATCTCTGTTCTTCTGTCGAAGAAGTCCACTACACTTTTTATAACAACATTGACTTTCGCCCGTCCATCTCTGAGCCCATCCGTATCCTTCCATCGATCACCACGGTTGCCCTTATCGCCAACACCAATTTTGGCGAATACGAGGAGTCGCTTGACTTTGGATTTTTTCTGGAACGCCTTCAACTTCCAAGGTTACGAGAGCTGGAGATTGATTCATCACTACCTACGGAAGAGATTGAATCATGGTTATACGTTTCAGATTTACTCAAACGTTCAAATGCACATCTGGAGACTTTTAGAGCCAGGTTCCTCTTACATGGCAGTGACTTCTGCGATTGCTTGCGCCAATCGCCTCACTTGAAGATTTTATTAGTTGGATCGGACTACATTGCCGAACGGATGCTACAAACGCTGACAGCGCAGTTGAATTCCGAGAAGCCTTTTGTTTGCCCCCAGTTGCAGCGAATTGAATTGGATTTATATAGCCCATCCGCCTACGAAATAGTTGCTGAACTGGTCGTACAACGATGGCACAGCGAAGTCAACGACGCACAGCTGTCATTCTCGTCACGGATTCGTTCTGTCGCATTAAGTGCTTACAATAAGTACACAGACGAACCGTTCATAAATTACCCTGGAATCAGCCAGTGTATAAAGGACGGTTTAGTTGTTACTTCATTGGATGATTGAGGCTGTGGTGAGTCGAATCGTTTCTACTTGTTTAGGAACATCTCACTCACCATTTCCCTCGAAACGGTGTATTCGTATACACACATCGCATTCTTACATCAGAGTGAGTCAAGCGACGGATAATGCATTAATGGGACATCAAAAGTTTCGTTGGCATTTTCATTGTGGCGACACAGTCCCTCCACGCTACCGTCTTGTCGCCATATGTTCACTCTTGGATTGAGCTCAACACATGTACAATGTATCACTCAGGACATGACAGCGATCTCCACATATTGATATGATGAGATTCGTGAAACGACCGTCATACAGGAATGTACTCTTCACAATTCTCTCCTAAAATCAGGTCATTTTTTATGTCCAAAATAGTCGACACTGGTACTCTTTATAAATTTCAAGCTCCGCCGAATTTACAAACGTATCACTCCGCCCTAACAGCACTGAACTTTGGGCTTGAACGTGGATCGTCAGTAGACTCAGTAAGTATGTTCAAGCTACTATCTGCATGACCTTCAACATTTCCGTCATACCCCAGGATCAGCGTTCATGAGAAACTCCGCACAAATGTCACAAGGAGCCAATATCGATATCGCTGATTGCTTTCCCATTCACAACCTTCCACCAGAGATACTGGGCGAAATATTTCATCTTTGCATAGAACGCAGTCTTCCCCGTCCT
Source organism: Rickenella mellea (assembly GCA_004355085.1). Taxonomy (NCBI): domain Eukaryota; kingdom Fungi; phylum Basidiomycota; class Agaricomycetes; order Hymenochaetales; family Rickenellaceae; genus Rickenella; species Rickenella mellea. Next base: position 243,860 of record ML170191.1, read on the forward strand.
GTGATAACAGAGGCCCCGCTGAAACTGGGTCGGATCTGTCGATATTGGCGAAAATTGGTTCTCTCGGATCCATCGCTTTGGTGCCGGCTGTCCCTCCGCCGAGACACAGCAGAACGAAATGTTTCATTAGACTTGGAAATTTTGGATGAGTGGTTGGTGCGATCACAGCGAGCACCACTGTGGCTCTCGATGAGATATTCGGCCACACCATCTGCTTACCACGAGATTGACAGGGTAATCGCGAAAATTATTCCTCACTACTACCGCTGGCAATATCTCGAACTGCGAATACCCACCGCATGCCTCTCACCAATTATTTCCACATTGTCAGAATGTCCTACCATCGTTAAATTTTTACGTCTTGCCGCGACAAGCCCCGACAGGACCGGCGACGGGCCATTGAACATTGATCTTTCTCGTCAAAGTTATTTGACCGATCTTACAATGTACGACACTCGCCTCCAGCTTGTGAAAAATCACGGTGCAATGCACACTATTCGGACGCTTAAGCTGGAGTGTCCTACCGTCCACGATTACTTCAAATGCTTGGATCTCTGTCCTTCAGTCGAAGAAGTGCGTTTATCCTTCGATGTATTGATCGACTTCCGTCCCTCAATCCATCCATCAATTCACACCCTTCCATCAATCAGAACACTCGCCTTAGCAGCGTACACTTTCGGGTATGACGGGACCATGGACGACATAGGTTTATTTATAGAATGTTTGCAACTTCCCGGATTATATGAACTCGAACTCGGCCCAGGAACATTTACGAGACATTCGGAACAATGGACATACCTGTCGGAGCTGCTGGAGCGTTCAGGCCATCCACCACTGAAGTCACTTAAAATAAGGATCCCCATTCCGTTGGACGAATTCTGCGCATGCCTGCGCAAGGCGCCTGGACTAGAAGTGTTGCGGGCGCCATCTATTTTGTTTGTCAACCCGACACTGGACACCCTAACACGGCGATTACATCCTGACCAGCCTTTCGTTTGCCCTCAATTGCGACGAGTGGAATTGGATTATTGTAATCCTGTTGCTTGTGAAGCCACGGCGGAATTAGTCTTAAGGCGGTGGTGTGGCACAGAGATGGACGCAGATCCTTCTGATTGTTCAATTTCCACCGTTGTACTGAAGATTTTCCGAGACAACAAGGTTGACCCGTTTCTATATTACCCTGGAATTCGCCAGTGTATAAAAGATGGGCTATTGGTTACCTCATGCGACAGACAGGGCCATAAAAGTGAGTTGAATGGACTGGTTCCGTTAATTGGCTCTTTTTTTCACACAATATTTCATCAAGCCGTGTACACATATGACCACAGTAAATTTTCTTCGGAGTAGGCGAAGCGGAGCACGACATCCCATACTTTAACTCTTGGGTGGACTGCTGGTTTGATGTCCATTTCCGTTCCCTTTTCTCCCTTCATTTCCACTCCGCACTCGTCACTTGGACCGTGAAAATATTTTTCACTGGAGAGGTTTATGCCCGGTCGTTCCCATGATCGACCACATGCTCTCCTTTGACCAACCTCATCATTGTCTCCCGCGAATGTTGAAGACGTTGAATTTGACATTATAACAACCGTGCATTTCCGTTGTAGCCAGAAAGAACCCATATCAATTTTAATCATTTTCTAACTGACATCACGTCTCTCTCTGTGTTACCTGCGCACATACGTATATACTTTTACACGACCTCCAACCAAGATGAGCAAGACATAGCAAGTTGTTGAGGGGAAAAGAACAGAAAGTGGTGAAATGAATGAATAGATCGGTGGTAGATCAATGATAGCGTTGCAGCTTTGATACGAGCATCAGCTCATGCCCCAGCCCCTCCTTCTACGCGCACAGCGCACTGGACGCATTTTCCGTACGCCGTCTTCGCGTAGACGGCCCACATCTCTAAAGTTCTTTCAAAACCTTCGCATCACTCCCCTCCCCATCCACCCCCTCGTCCCCCTCCATCCCCTCCTCAACAACCCTCCTCATCCTCTCACTCCTCGGCCCAATCCTACACCTATACTCCTTCGGATGACTAATCACGCCCGTCTGATAGTGGCATTCCGGGGTATACTCTTCGCCGGTTTCTGGGGAGATGGGCTTGGAGATGGTGAAGGCCGCCAGGGTCTGCGCGATGGAGAGGAAGAGGGATGTGTCTGCTAGTTCTTTGCCTGGGCAGATCCTGTTTTTCGTTGGAGTTGGTGAGTGGGGGTGGGGGTGCAGGACAAAACGTAAACAAACGCACCGTCTGCCAAATCCGAAGTTGAGAGTATGCGAGTCCGGCTCGGGGTTCTCGCCGAGGTATCGCTCGGGCTTGAACTCGAACGGGTCATGGTACGTTTCCGGGTCATGCGTTATTTGCCTATTATCACCATCGCGCGTTAGCGTTTACTGTTTTAATACGTGAAGACGTAAAGGGGCACGCGTACCAGATATTCGCCATAAGTATCGACCCCTTGGGTATGAAATACCCATCATAAACGTCATCTTCCGTGTTGACGTGTGGGAGACCTGTCAATAAAAAAAATCAATCAGCACCAATCCATTTTTTCATTTTCCATTTTCCTTCTGCACCCATTCTTTTCGAACAAGAAAACTCGCGAAAGATGTAGGTGGATAGAATTCCTCGCATACGAGGGGTGAGGGAAAGGAAACGAGGGAGGGAAGGGAAGGGAAAGAACACCCACCCATAGGCGCAACAGGATTCCACCTCAACACCTCCTTCAGCACCGCATCCACATACGGCAACCGCTCCCTATCCGCCAGTGTTGGTAACCTGTCGCCACCGATTACCGCGTCGATCTCGGCTTGAGCGCGCGCTTGGATGTGCGGGAAGAGGACCATGGCGAGGTAGAACCCGTATAGGGCTGATACGGTCTGTCATATGTAATTTTTCGTGAGCATTGTGGAAAACTTGATGGGGAGGGGGAAGACGCACGGTATCAGCGCCGCCGGAGTAGAGCGACGCAGCGGACCACTTGATCACGAACTCCTCTTCTCTGAGCGTCTCTGCGTCGACGCCGTCGTTCCGTGCTTTCTCGAGCTTTTCGAGGAGGGCGGAGGTGTATGAGGGAGTTGCCGTGCCGTTTGCCTGTGCCGAAATAAAATATTAAGTTGGTCAGCGTGTGCTGGAGTACGAGTCCTGTCGAAGAAAGCCGTGCTGCAGGAAAAAGACGAATGATGAAAGGAATGAATAGGAATGGGAGGGGAGGGAGGGGAGGGGAAGGAAAAGGGAGTACAGGGAGACGAGGAGGGGAGGGGAGAGGGGAGAAGGGAGGAAGACGCACCATCTGCATCTTGACGAACGCATGCGGCTTGTCCGCGAGCTCGCAGAGCGTCTTGTACCACCTCTCCGCCGTGCGCTTGAAGCCTGTTCCTGGGAGCCAGTCCGGTGCGTACCGCACTGTTGGTGGGCGATAGTTTGTCAGCATATGCACTTCTACCACTCCAGAAAAAAAGGATAACGGCACACCAAAAGGAAACGGCGAAGGGAAGAATGAAGGGGGGGAAATAAGGAAGAGGGAGTAAGGAAGAAGAGGGAGAGAAAGGAGAGGGAGAGACGCACGGAACGGCATAACATCCACCAACCACGCCCCCGGCGTCGTCGACAACGAAAACTGCACGAGCGCCTCATCCGCCAAATCAACCAACGGGTCATCCCCCACCTGCTCGACCCTATACCCATGACTAATCCGCAAAATAATCCCCCCCGCCCACCTCCTCACATGTTCCCTCAACATCTCGGGGTCCTTCAACACCCTCCTCAAGAACCGCCTCGTCTCTTTTTCTTCCAACTCCGAGAATTGCGAGAGGACAGAGGCCTTGGTGCCCATGAGCTGGTATATGTTTTTCCTGTAGGACCGGAAGCGGTGCCCGTAGGGCTGGAGAGCAAGCGAGTTTTCCCAGCCGCACATTTGTCCGCCGAAGGTGAGCGTGGGCCGGGAGGAGTAGATGGAGGATTTCTTTTCGAAGAGGGAGAGTGCGATGGTGGGTGAGTGGATGAGGATGAGGGTTTGGCCGAAGACGGTTATGGAGCTTATTGGGCCTGTTGTGTCGCGATCACGTTCATGTTCATGTTTAGTGTGCTGTGAGGATGGGAGAGGAGGAGAGACGAACCGTATAGAGGCTTATGCTTCGCCCAATGCAGCCAATCGTACTCCTTGGGCAGGTCGAGCAAGTTGCCGATCAGCGGCCGGGGTTTGGGGCCGGGTGGCAAGGGGAGGTTGGATGTTGACTTTGTGGATGGGGAGAGGTAGAGCTTGAGGAGGTAGAGAGCGAGGAGGCCGAGGGAGACGTCGAATATGGTTATCAGGCCCGCCATGCTTGCCGGTGGTGGAAGGGGAGATGGGAAGAGGACGCGCTGGTCAGGAAGCGCAGAGCAGAGCAGAGAACTAGTGGAGCAGAGTAGGCAGAGATGGGGAGAGACGGGAGAGTAAGACCGCGACGGAGAGCGATTGCGATCAGAACAGAGTTGAGATAGACGGGGATGCACGGGATGGAGTGTCACGGCGGTGGCGCTAGTCAAGATTCACGAAGAGTGAGGAGAGAATAGCAAAGTGCAGTAGCCCGTCTTCGCCGTCGTCGTCGTCGTCGCAAGACGAAGAAAAGATAGACGGATTACAGTATGCTGCAAGTGGCTAACCGTCTTCCTCTTCCTCCATACTTCTTTCGCTTCTGATAGATCTGATCCAATACGCGAACACGCGAGCCTTTGGCACGCCATGCCGTATCCCGGTCCACAGGCGGAAGACGCGGACGGGAAAAGAACTCGAAGACTCTCGTTGTAGGGTCTGTAACCCAGTCGGATGTGTGTATGGAAAAAGTTAGGAAGGATCTTTCTGGGCGCTTAATTGCCAAAATTGCAAAATACCGAATTGGGCAAGGGCATGTTCCTGAAACAAAAACGTAAGTCACCCGACTCCGACTCCGATTCATCGACTTTCCATGTTTCGTTGCTCTATAGCGACCTAGCAACCGACCAACAGACCAACAGACGAGGCAGTAGGGCGAGGCGGCACTCAGATCTAGACAGGAAGTCTATTTCCGCTTCCTCTCGGCGTTTGAGCTCGAAATGGGGCTGTCGTTTTCTATTTCCATGCTGATTCATGCAGTGGTCACCACAAGTCAGTCGCATCCACACTGATTGCTGATCCAACACCACGCGCACGCATGCAAGACGATGAGCGCCGTCACTGATACTGTCGCTCATCCCCATATGGTCTCTCCGGCCCTTCGCCATACTTCCACTGGCAACTCCCGTCTTGTCTCTTCTCTTCTCGTTGAGCGGCGCACCACGAGGCACCTAGTACAGTACTACGCGCCGACGTGACGAAATGGCCTCAAGGACGAAGATGCGCGTTCAGAAGCCTCGTCACCCGAACTTTACCATGCTTCCACTAGCTAGTACTCTTCGTTGAGCGGCGACCACGAGGCATCTGACGAAAAGCCTTACAGTATGGACGGCGATACGCGTTTAGATCTGCGCTTCACCTTGACCCGTGAATTTTCATTCCGGGCGGAAGCAAACATATCCTCCGGAGGTACGGTCTATCGCGGAGAGCGTGTTGGAATGTGGAGAGCGGAGGTGAGATCGTCGGCCTTCTGCCCGATGCCCAAGTGCGTTTGTGCTTACGCCGACTATCTCTGTCTTATGATCGAGTTGCGTGTACTGTAGCGTGTGTCGTTCCGACCTCGTTCATTCTGACTTTTCCTTTTGGCTCACCGTCACCCTTCAGCTCACAAGCATACAGTAATACTCAAAATACGAAAACATGAGGGAATCGGTCTACAGTCTATGTACAAGGTGGGAGACCGGGAAACCTCCACGCTGATGGGGAAACATGTTACCTGTCAACGTAGTACGTGCATGTATCACTTCCCCGTTCCGTTTAAAGACGATGGTCACGGTACGGAGTATATATCCCAGTTCGTCTCAACCGATCACGATCCCTTCATACGACCTGCCGGTTCTGTAACACAATCAGTAGAGCCCGGTAACGTTAGTCATCCGATAGCCGTGGTTAGTGGCTCGGTGGGCCGTTTACACCATTTTACTGTACAGGTCACTCATAACCGCCAGTGTCGTTCAATGCACCCCAAAAATTTAACTTCGCCGTCACCAAACCTGTGAGGCCATCTATCACCGAATCTGGATCTGAATAACATAAAACTGGCTGGATTCAGGTTCAAATTTTGCTGAAGTTTTCTTTCCGCATTCGCGAAGCCAAAGCCTTTGTGGCGTCAGGGGCTCCCGTCGGAATAGTAATTGCATCTGCTGGAATAATTCTGGCGTTCTGGACTTTCGGTGCATGTATTACAGTCCAAGAGAGGTCTTGAAGCGTAAATGGACCTATCGAGCCTGAGAGACAATACCGTAGGGCCACACCGTTGAATCCATACGTTCGAATTTTTTCAATGCCTGTCCCGTGCGTAATTGCGATTTTCACCGTCTCCTGGTGTCGTTAGTGTCAAAAATAAAAACTATCTCCTTACATGCACGATTCACTTAGCGCGTGGAGAAGATACAAGGAATTCGCCTACATATCGTACTGATAACTAATTTCCTCAAGCTCGATCGCCGTGCACTTGTCTTTATGAGCGCCTCCGTGAGCGCAGAAAACAATTGCGCAGATATGATACAGTCTGATGGTTTGCATTAAGTCAATTGATGGAAATGGAAGCTCTAGAACGTCGTGCTCGGCCGGTGTCAAAGTTCCTTTTTCCCTCTTTGATAGTAGATGCAGAAGCACATCAAAATTAAATGTGTCGTGCAATGTGTGATTATTCCTCTTGGGATGCATCTCCACAGAACAAACAATGAAATGAAATGCAGTCGCGCGACGCTACGGTACGTTTCGAGCACGCGAACTTAAAACTTGTCGCATAGATTTGAATTATCTCCGAACACCGCACTCCCCCCACCGTACCCATGATAAAATATTACTTTGGGGAGCGTTCTCACTGTACTGTAGGCGTGCGACCCTAAGCATGCTAATAATATTTGTGACTCGGGGATGTCTTGACATGCGAAGGGCGGTGACATGTGACACTAACATGCATGGGAGACAAAATCTGCGCAGATATGAGGGAGATGGAGCTCCATAAGCCCACAGACTGTTTTAATGTGGTGAAAGAGCTTAAGTTTAGTGCATACTGGGCGAAAAATTGAAAATTAATGTGTAAATTGTCACATATCTCGCAATTTCATGAGCTCTATGCCTGTGACATCGGTGGGGCCGCCAGCATGCACGCTCTTGTGACGCGTGAAAAATCGTGATTTTAACATGCTGGCAAGGGGGGTGTGACAGTGACAAATGCTTAGGTTCGCGCGCCTACAGTATCACGAGTGGTTTGTGGATACCGTATGTGGGTTGTTTCAGGGTGTAAATAACGAGATGTATACTGATTTATATTTGTTTCACAGTGTATACAGAACAGCAAACACACCGAACCCTCTACTACTCGAGTACAGTACCAAGCGAGAAAAAGACCTGGGAGCCCTGCCTTCCAAATGGAACAGAAATTAAACGGTCTGTATCGTAGCATGTTGGTAAGTGCCATCGTCAGACAAGTCAAATAACTAATGGAATTTACCACGCGTTTGTTTTTTGTCCACCGTAGTTTCCATTCGGCAACATCTGCCGAAGAAAATTTGCTGTGGTCATACGTGTACACGACTGCGTAGAATATGATGTCAAAAAAAAATGCTAATGCAACAACCCAGATTTGGATCAACTCACTCTCGTGTAACTTTCCATCGCATGACGTGATCAGTAGCCCATCTTTTACACGTTCGTGAATTCCGGGGTATGATAGGAACCGGTCAACCTCGTGTTCCTCCATAATTTTCAGGACAATGGTGCAAATACGTGAAGGGTTTGCGTCCTTCTCTGTGCAAGACCATCGCTTTAAGACGAATTCTGCAGCGCCTGCACAACCAGCATCCAGTGGATCACCACCATACAATAAGACTTCGAGTTGTCGCAATCGCGGGCAAACGAAATACTGTCCAGGATTCGACCGCCTTGTCAAGGTGTCCAGTGTCGGATTGACAAACAAGCTAGGTGCCGCCAGCAACACTTCTAGTTTAGGCGCCATGCACAGGCAGTTGCAGAATTCTTCCATCGGCATGGGACTCACTTTAAGAGTCTTCAGTGGCGGCTGCCCGGATCTCATCAGCAGGTTCGATAGATGTGTCCATCCTTCTAATTTTTCAACTAAAATCCCTGGCCAAAATTCGAGTTCACTTAAGCTGGGAAGTTGTAGACGATTCAAAAATGGACCTATGTCATATTGCGCATCGTATTCGAGACTGGACACTTGCAAGGACAGCGTTCTGATTGACGGAAGGATGCGAATCTCTTGATCTATCGAAGCGGAGAAGTCGATTACAATCTGAAAGCGGAAACGGACGTCTTCGGCTGAGGGACAGAGATCCAAGCATTGGAAATAATCGTGGATGGTCAGAAGGTCCATGTCAAGCGTTCGAATGTGGTGCATTGTAACGTGATTACTCATAAACCTGGTGCAAGTTACGTGCAACGTAAGATCGGTCAAAAAGACCAGACGGGAAAGGTCGATATAAAATGGGCCGTCGCTGGTCCAACAGTCTGTTTTAATACGTAAAATCTTCAAGTTGGTTGAATGATTTGGAAAATTGTCAAAAATATGCTGTTCCAGTGCAGGGGGTAGTCGCAGATCAAGATATTGCCAACGGTTATGGTGGGAAATAATTATTTCAATTATTTCATTAAGTTCGCCTAATTGGTCAGCGAATGATGTGGTGGTGTAGCTCGTCGAGAGCCACAGTTTTGCTTGCCGTGATCGAATCAGCCACTCTACCAGAGCCTTTAATCCAGATGAAGGATTTCGTCCCCCAAGTGAAAGCTGCGACCAAAGCAACGAAGTGTCGAGAACCAATTTTCGCCACCAACTGCATATCCGACCAAGTTTCAGCGGTGCCTCGGTTATCGAGGGACGGGGAAGACGGAGCGACCCATCTAAATTATTTGGGTGTGATAAGCAATGTTTAAATATTTCGCACAGTAGGTCGGGATGAAGGATTTGAATTGGGGAGAAACTGTTTCCATTGCCACCTAATTTTTGCGAATCGGCCGCTGAGTTATTCATGAATGCTGTTTTTGATACACGGAGGCCAAAATCATGTAGTGCTTTATATCCACAAAATCCTGAAACGTACCCTATTTAAATCTGAGAGCACTTGTAGGTTGTGGAGTACGTTGAAAGTGAAGAACCGGAGTCTTAAAATGCACACCCAAAGGGAGCCACGTGCTGTGGCAACTATCAGACGAAGGACGGTGGCGGGATTGGGGTATTCGAAGCTAATTCCAATCGACCGTGAGGTTCAGATGAGAGCTCTTGATATTTTTTGAACACTATGGGTAATTTGGTGTCATTGCAGAAAGACATATGCCAATCGTTCTGTGTTTGAAACCAGTCTCGTTTTGAAAGTCCAATGCAAGAATTGTAAGGGGCCTTTTGTCAGAGAATTGTAGAGAGAAACTCGGGCGGGGGTATCTGAACAGAGCTATGATAAGAACAAAGGCGACGGAAAAACTGTGAAGAAAAAAGGCGGGGATAGATGAACGCATCTAAACAGACGAAGAATAATCTCAAAGCAAACTTCGTGCCAATCAGGCGAGAAAGAGTGACGTGTATTGGCCGTCTCGCACCAATCAAAATGCCAACGAAGCTTGCAGTGACCCATTATCCATCACTCGAGTCATTCTGATGTAAGAATGCAATGTGACCATACGAATACACCATTTCGAGGAGAACAATGAGCGAGATGTTCCTAAACAAGTTAGAACGATTCTACTCACAGAGAGTGGATTTCTTCATCCATCGAAGTAACTACTAAACCATCCACTATACACTGGCGAATTCCAGGGTAATCTATGAACGGTTCAACTGTCCTCCCAGTGTAAGAGCACACTGCGACAGATCGAATGGGGGACGAGAATGATAGTTGTGCGCCGTTGATTCCACCGTGCCATCGCTGTACGACCAGTTCAGCAACATTTGTATAGACCCCATCATCAGCACGTTCAAAGATAAGTACGTTATATAGATCCAATTCAATTCGCTGCAACTGGGGGCAAACGAAAGGCTTCTCGGAATCCAAATGTTCTGTCAGCGTTTGTAGCATCCGTTCGGCAATGTCTTCCGATCCAATTAATAAGGTCTTCAAGCAGGGCGATTGGCGCAAGCACTCGCTGAAGTCACTGCCATGAAGGAGGTACCTGACTTTGAAAATCTCCAGATGTGCACTTGAACGTTTGAGCAAATCTGAAGCGTGGGACCATGTTGGAACACAATCTGTCCATAGTGATGAATCAATCACCAATTCTCGTAAAGTTGGAAGCTGAAGGCGGTCCAGGAAAACTCCAAAGTCGAGCGATTCCGCATATCCTGGCTCGTACATGTGAAAATCGGTGATGGGGGTAAGGGAAAATGTGATGATCGATGGAAGGATACGGAGGGGCTCAGAGATCGACGGGCGAAAGTCTATCGTATAATTAAAAGTGTACTGGACTTCTTCGACAGAAGAACAGAGATCCAAGCACAGAAAATATTCATCGAGGGACGGAAACGCCATCCTAAGCGTCCGAATATTTCTCATTGCACTGTGGCTACTTGAAAACTGGATGGGAGCGAGTAGGGTCAAGTCTTTCAAAGACGTTTGATTCGACAGATCGACCTTGATCCTGTCCTCGCTTTTTCCTTTCATGTGAATGTGCAAAAATTCCAAGTTTGGTAAAGCCTTGGATAATTGAGTTAAAATCGGCCCCTTGCATGGAGACGGTAAGCTCAATTCGAGGTATTTCCAGCGATCGGAGTGAGAAATAACTTTCGTGATTATCCTGTTGACGTCCTCTACTGCTTCGTCGTTGTATGCAGCCGCGTAATTGATCGCCAGCCACAATGGTGCTAGCTGTGATCGGGCCAACCATTCACCCACAGCAACTAGATCCAATGAAGAATCTCTTGGTCTGCCCACGAGCGAGAGTCGAGACCAAAGCAATGGGTCCGACAGAACCAACTGTCGCCACGATCGACTGATACGACCCAGTTTCAGTGGCGCCTCTCTTACCGATGGGTTCGGTAGACGGACGAATCCAGGCCGACTAATTGGATGAGAAACGCAATGGTGGAAGATCTTGCTGAGTAGCTCTTGCGGAAGCTTTTGGATGGGAGAGTAATCAGCAACATCGCTTTGTGAACCGGTTGCTGAGCTGGTCATGACCGCTGAGCGCTGCGAAATTGTTCAAAACGTCTAATTGGTATCTGTATAAGCGGGAAACCTACCCTCAGACTGTGCAACTCAAAGACCACTTGGTGGTTTAGTTGTCCACGTCAATACACAAAGTCATGAGTCGGAGTCTGAAAAGCCACATCCGAGCATACCGGGTATTTGTCAAACACAAATGACAGCTCGAGACGCATGGTGTACAAAGCTATGTAGAAATGGGGACCGGGAACATCGCCTGTGGTTGACGGTGTCAATGGAGGTCAAAGATAATATGAATGCAGACTTGTTGTTCAACGGAGCAAGGTTTGCGCTTCCGCAATAGCACCTCATCGCTATGTCACAAGAAAAAATGCCGATCACCATCACTACTACTCAGAGTTCCTTCAAAATATTCGCATCGCTTTCCCCGACACGAACAAACTCCTCATCAACGTCTTCTATCAATTTTCTCAACTTCTCACTCCTCGGCATAATCCTACACTCATACGTCTTCGGATGGCTTATCACTCCGGTCTGATAATGACATTCTGGGGTGTATGGTTCACCAGTTCTCGGAGAGATTGGTTTCGTAATGGTGAACACGGCGAGGGTTTGACAGATGGCGAGGAAGAGGGATGTGTCAGCTAGTTCTTTCCCCGGACAGATCCTGTTTCATTGGGCGAGATGCGTTATTTTGATAAGGATTAGACGGAAAGCCTAAAACTTGCCGTCTCCCGAAACCGAAAGTGAACAAATGAGAGTCCGGCTCTGGGCTCTCACCGAGGTACCGCTCAGGCTTGAATTCGAAAGGGTCTCGGTAGACGCTCGGGTCATGTGTCATTTGCCTGTGCATTATAAATGAAGTAAGATTACTCATTACAATGCTGATGTTCGATATTTTTTCGCGGAAAAGGGGAGGAAAGAGAACAGATGCTCACCATATATTCGCCATAAGAATCGATCCCTTTGGTATGAAGTACCCGTTGTACACGTCATCTTCGGTATTAACATGCGGGAGACCTATTCACGAATCTGTATCAGCAGAGTATTCTCGCATGGACATTGTTGTTGCGGTAAAATAGATCAAATAAAAACTGAACCTCACCCATTGGTACAATAGGATTCCATCTTAATACCTCCTTCGCCACCGCATTCACATAAACTAAATTTTCCCTATCCTTTAACCCAGGAATCCAGTCCGGTCCGTCACCACTCGAGCTACCAATTACAGAGTCGATCTCGGCCTGGGCACGCGCTTGGATGTCAGGAAAAAGGACCATGGCGAGGTAGAAGCCGTATATGGCTGACACAGTCTAAGGTATTTAGGTGAGTAAGCATTAGCGAACTTTCCGAGGAGTGGAGGGGAGAAAATGGGATACGACGAAGGTGGGCAGGTAGGAAGTGAGAACAAGGAGAGAAGAGACGTACGGTATCGGCTCCCCCGCCATAAAGAGTGGTAGCGGACCACTTGATAATGAACTCTTCTTCCGCGATCGTGGCTGATTGAGGTAGTTGGCAATAATGAAACTTGTGGAACCCGACGATTACTGTACTCACCTGCATCAGCGTTGTTATTAATAATTTTGACCTTCTCGAGCTTCTCGAGGAGCGCGGAGGTGTATGATGGCGTGGCAATTCCACTCGCCTGTAACGAATTAAGAAGGTTAGATATGCCGGGAAATGGGAGAAGGCGTGTGGGAAGCCGAGGGAGGGAGAGGAAGATAGGGGACACACCATCTGCCGCTTAACAAACGCATATGGCTTGTCCGCAAGCTCGTTAGCCTTCTTAAACGATCTCGACGCCGTGCGCTTGAAGCCTGCTCCCGGGAGCCAATCTGGAATATACCGGACTTTTCGAGCGGCAGAATGTCAACAGGAATGCAGTACACCAGCAGGAGACACTCACGGAACGGCATGACGTCCACCAGCCACACGCCAGGTGTCGTTGACAGTGAAAAATGTTCGACGGCATCATCCGCCAGGTCGACCAACGGGTCATTCCCTTTGGCTTCAACCGTATAGCCATGACTGATTTTCAGTATGACTGCCCCAGTTAATTTTCTAATATGCCCCAGTAACCCGCCAGGGTTATCCATCACCCGCTTCAAAAATGTCCTCGTTTCCTCCTCCTCTAGTAGCGAGAATTTGGAGATAGCTGACTTAGTGCCGATGATTTGGGATAAGTTTTTGCGATAGGCGCGGAAACGCGGCGAGCCATAAGTTAGGAGCGGGAGGGAGTTCTCCCATCCGCACATCTGACCACCGAAGACCAAGGTAGGTCTCGAAGAGTAGAAAGAAGATCTCTTTTCGAAGAGGTCGAATGCGATGGTGGAGGAGTGGATCAGGATCATGGTTTTGCCGAAGACGGAGACGGAACTCATGGGCCCTGTATGTTTTATCAGAAGGATTATGAACACTAAAAACATTGCGCTGTGAAATGAATCGTGGGACGAACCGTAGAGAGGTTTATGTTTCGCCCAGTGAAGCCAGTCATACTCCTTAGGCAAGTCAAGCAAGTTCCCGATGAGCGGAAGCGGTTTGGGACCTGGTGGGAGCGGAAGACGAGAGATTGACTTCGTGGGAGAAATGAGGAGCTTGAGGAGATAAAGAGCGAGGATTCCGAGGGAGACATCGAGGATGGTTATGAAGTCCATGTTCGAGGAGAAGATCACGGAGAGAGGAGAACGAGTGGCAAGAGGTTAAATAGTTAGGCGGACAGGCATCGTCACTGTCGTCGGTCCATATCCTTTGCCGATGAAGCGGGTGGGTGAAGTTGTGCAAAATCTCTTCGGCGCTTTGTAACGGCGAGGCTGGAACACTAAAAGACCGTTCCACTGATTTAAGACCATTTGATGGGTTGGTGATGATATTGGACAACGCCGTGCCGCAATCGATCTTCCCGCACCATCCACAGGGAACTGAAATAGGTAAAGGAAATATTCCTTCGAAAACCATGAGATCTGGGGGCATATTGATGCCATGCTTGTGGATATTATCAGGTTCCTTTTGGACTTCTGATAGCCAAATCCTCGCAATAGCCAGAGTTACGTCGGCCGAAATAAAGCTCCGTGCACGGAAGAACATCCGTCTGGAAGGACCCACATTGTGATGAAGAGCCGCGGAGTCAAAAACGGCCATCCAGAAGCAATGGGAATACTCGTCCATAGTGGTGGTGCATGCTACTGAACTCGGAGAGAACGGGTGTTGCCTAGAATGCCATGTTTGGACGCCATCATACGCACTTGGACGAATCGAGAGAGACAGACAATATTATTATTGAAAAGTGATAGAAAGCCACTCGTGTAGAAGTTTTTGAATGGTGTTCGTTATTGTCGCTTCGCGTCAAGGTTCGCATGGGAATTATGTGGGACTTGACGTGAACAAGGTCACGGTCGCAAGAGTCCAATGCATAGAAGCCGACTGCTACCCCGAGAGTCCAAGTCCATTAACATCGCGGTTGAAAGTACGGATCGAGCCACTTTACATTACATAATACAAGTGGTGAATCCGTGCCTTGGAGCGCTTAATTGCCCAAATTGGGGATTGGTAAGAGCGTGTTCCTGGCTCCAACTCTGATCCAAGTCCATCGCGTTAGATGCGGTCGCTTCACGTCCTCCTCTCACCACGTAACGCGTATCTGTCCATGCTCCATTGATATTGTTCTAGTGACCGACTTGGATAGGGAGACTGGTGACGCAAGCCCGGACCTGCAGACAGATCTAGACAAGCAATCAAGTCTCCATTTCCTCGCGAAACCGGAGTTCGAAGGCACTTGCCATTTCCATGTTCCATGCTCATCATGCATCAATCCAACAGTCGGTTTTGATGATTGCTGATCCAACAACACGCGCTCGCATGCGAGATGATGAGCGTCGCTCATCCCCATGTGGTCTCCTTTCGTCATACTTGTACTTCCACTGGCAACTACAGTCTCGTCTCTTCTATTTGAGTGGCACACCACGAGGCACCTACGCGCTGACCCGAAGAAATGGACTTGAGGACGAAGATACGCGTTTCGAGGCTTCACCCTGCTTCCGCAGGCAATTCACCATCTCTTCGCGACCACGAGGCAACTGATGGCTCGGAATAGCCATATGGACAAAGATCATGCGCGTTGCAGCTCTACTTCGTCGCTCCATTGGACCGCGAGTTCAAATTTTGATTCCGGGCGGAAGCAAATTGTTTCCGAGGCGTCAGGGTCTATTACGGGGGTAGAAAGTGGAGGAGGAATCGTCGGTCTTCTACCCGATCCCCGAGCGTCCTTGTGCTTGCTCCTGCAATCTTTGTCTCTCAGCACAGTACGTGCGTCCATTCTGTCTTATTTCCGTTCACCAACACCGGTTCAAATGCGTTCAAACTTCAAATATAGATCCTGGTGACCCTGCACCGAAAGGCGAAATACTGTCCCGTGAATTCATAAATGCAATCACCTGCTCCTTTGAAATTTATCCCTTGTCTCGTTACAAATTTTACGTCCCCTCCAATCTCTACCTGCGAATCTTCACTTCGCTCGAGACGAGGCTGTAATGAGTGATCGATTTCAGCTACATACAACAAATAACGCTTTAACATTATTGGAATATTTGGACGAATGCATATGGTGTGATCAACCTAAGTCGTAACATAAGTAACTGGTGAGAAGATTAAGATGGTGCATTATCTATCGAAGCTGATCGAGGTCATCATGAAGAAACCATAACCACACGATGCTGCTGCCCACATCGCCCGTTACTCTCCACTGTTTACAACCCCTTCAATATAGCAGCGTCATTTTCCAACGCCGGGTATTCTTCATCCACCGAACGAACAAGCGCTGCGGCTTTCGCAGAGCGCGCTGCTATGTTGCAGCGGAATGAATTGGGATGGCTGATAATGCCAGTCGTGAACTGGCACGCAGGGTCAATCTCGACGCCACGCTCGTCGCAAGCTTTGCTGATGTTGAATACTGAGAGAGACATAGCAATGGCTAGGAATACAGACGAATCCGCGAGCTCTTTGCCTGGACAAATTCTGGGGAATCCGATCGTTAATGCAATTCTCGCGCATGACTAGGGACGCGGGCCATACCGGCGACCAAAGCCAAAGGAGAGGGTATGCGGGTCCCGCTCAGGTTTAGAGCTGAGGAAACGTTCAGGCTTGAATTCAAATGGTTGATGATACGCTACAGGATCGTGAGTGAATTGCCTAAAGGCGATCCTAACATTAGATCAAGAGACTCTTTTGGACGCGACCATATAGGACAAACCAGATATTCGCCATGACAATCGAGCCCTTAGGGATGTTGTAGCTCATGTACACGTCATCGTCTGTAGTGGCATGGGGAAGGCCTGAAACCGGACGCACAGTTTAGCATTCAATTTACCGCGCAAACTGATGGGCCCTACCCATAGGGGCAACCGGGTTCCATCGTAATACTTCCTTCACTATCGCTTCGATGTATGGGAGCCTCGAACGATCTTCGTATGACGGAAGGCGATCTAGACCTACAACGGCGTCCAGTTCTGCTTGACCCCTCTTTTGCACCTCAGGGTTCAATACCATCGCAAGATAGAAACCGTAGAGCGCCGAAACCGTCTGTTTCACGTCACAAAGCTGTGAGTTGGTATAAAAGGATCAAAACAACTTCACTAACAGTGTCTGCACCTCCGGCATAAAGGGATTGTGCAGACCATTTGATTGTGAACTCTCCCTCAGCATCTGGATTCATCTCGAGTAGAGTCGACGTGTATGATGGTATGGCAGTACCACTAGCCTATTTGTGGTCAGGGTAGTTAGCGAGTATCTTCGGCGCATACTGTCCATAATATTACTTACCATTTGGTGGCGAACAAAGGCATGAGGCTTATCAGTCATGTCTTTGAGCGTCTTATGCCATTTTTTTGCGGTGCGCTTGAACCATGCACCTGGCATCCAATCTGGAATATACCGTACTGTGGGAAGAGCAAAGATTAGGTCAGTATTGCCAGGTTCGCCGACCAAGGTAAGATACAGATCCAATATTTACGGATTGGCAGTAAGTCAACAAGCCAAGCACCTGGCGTGGCGGCCAGTGAAAGTTGCGAGAGTGCATCGTCTGCTAGATCGACAAGGGGATCATTTCCGTTTGGATCTATCGTGTAGCCGTAAGATATCTTTAAGATAATCGCTCCCGCCAATCTACCTCATCGATTAGTCGGCAGTAAGCCAAGGAAGCGTGACGGTGAGGTTCGGAACAAACTTTCTAACATAGTTTTGCACCATGTCCGGTTGCGCGAGGACACGTGAGAGAAAGCGGCGCGTTTCTACTTCCACCAGAGGATAAAATTTTGCAACAGCGTTCTTCGTGCCGATGACATGTGAAATATTCTTGCGCTGAGCACGAAATTGTGGTCCGTAATGCAGGAATCCGAGACCATCTGCCCAACCGCACATTTGGCCGGCAAAGACGAGCGGAGGTCTGTCGGAGTAAATAGACGATTTCTTCTCGAGGAGTTCATAGGCAATTTGCGCATCATTGATGAGTATCATATTCTGACCAAACACCGACACTGAGCTTATGGGACCTAAGAATGGTCTATCAGTACGTCCATCTGAATTTGGGAAATAAGTGAACCATAAAGTGCTTTATGCTTGGCCCAATGAAGCCAGTCGTAGTCTTTCGGTAGATCGAGTAAGTTACCAATGAGAGGGAGTGGCTTTGGCCCCGGTGGAAGATTCTTGGGCTTCGACGGCGCGAAAACGAACTTGAGGATGCAAAGACCAAGGATGCATGGCGCCACGTCGATTACCGTGATAACAGCCATGCTATGCGTCGATAGGATACGTGGGATACCAGAAGGCAAAACGAACGACTTGAAAGAGGTTGGCAGACATAAATACCATGTTGACGGTCATTCTCGGGGAAGGCCGGAGAATTCGGGTATAAACAGTGGTCGAACGCCCACTCGCCAATATCCAAACAGTACTCGGTTACCATTTTAGCATATTCACCGAGCTGCTTGTGACCGAAATATGCCGGACTGATGGCCTTGAACTCCCTTACACTTATCAGGGCAATCACGGGATAGTCAAGATTAGGCTGCGACAAGTTTTAACGGCTTCAAGGGTTAAGATAGATGGCATACATTATGAGGATCGATTGCCGAACCACCAGAAGGGGTTGGAGCTCTACGGGTTTCGCGCGTCGTGACTTCAGCATTCGTGTCGGAGACTCCAGTTGGCAACGACAAGTAAGCAAGGTCACAGTCACACGTTGGTTCTGCCAAGTTAATGTCCTTCCAGGTCGTTCTGCACTTTTGCAAAGGACAGCTAGAATGGTCTGTTGGACGGCCGCGGATCACATATAATGGTTCTCATGTAAAACGAGTCTTTTCATAGGTGATGTTTGAGCATAGTCAAAGCGCGGAATGTTGCTCACCATTTGTAAGTCAGCTGAAGACAGTATGATGCTGGCGAGACCGAGATAGAAACGCTCGAATAGCCGTATCGAATTACTGGTGAGAGTCCGGTGAAAATCATCCCCCGCCTAGACACAACCGGTCCAGCAATCGAGTAGGGAGCACTGAAGGAAGCGGAACCGTCGAAAAAATAAAACGCAAAGAATTAAGGCGATATCAGTACGCAGTGTCCATTCAGGCATTATCACTTCCGCGTGTACCCTTGAAGTAGCTTTTCCAGTCGCCATGAGCAAGGACACTCAAACACGGCGGGACATACGTGAGCTGAACTGGTAGCATCACTGGTGGGTACGACATGTCCCGGAATAGACCGAAAGGAGTGAACCGGCGTGAAATTGGGGATATGTGAATCTGAGTTAGCAGAATTCTGGAGATTGCCACAGTCGGATACACCAAGATGCCACTCGATTTCGAGGGGCAAGGTTGAGTTGCGGGGACGGAGAAAAATGCCCATTCCGTTCACAGATCGACTGGTCGCAATTTCGGGGTACTTTCAGCACATAACGTCGATAAATGGACGATGGAGAAGTTCATGTGTTTTGTTTGAAAGGTAAATTTCCGATAGGTGGGTCACGGTGGCGTCATGGTTCGGTTGTTTTCAAACTCCGATTTCCCACAAACCTTCAACTGCGAACATATAGCATGGAGCGTGTGTTGTGAGCTTGAGCACCGACTTAAGTCTCTTCGCGGTATGTTTAAAGTTTTCTCCGTGTAAAAGCTGGTTTCAACATTCTGTAAAGCTCCAGGATCTGCGCTTATGAATACTTCCGCACACATTTTGGAAGGAGGCGGCGGCGATGGTTACTCTCCCATCCAACAGCTTCCACCCGAGCTACTCTGCGACATTTTCCACCATTGCATCTCCCATCCAACTCGTCGATCTGGATTTTTCCGTCTACCGTACCCATCTGTAACAGAGGCGCCACTCAAATTGGGTCGGGTCTGTCGATCATGGCGACAATTGGTTCTTTCGACCCCGACCCTTTGGTCTCGACTCTCACTCGGCGCAGGTAGAAGTAGAAAATGAAGAAATCCTTTATTTCATCTAGTAATTCTGGATGAATGGTTGGCTCGATCACAGTTAGCACCATTACGGCTTGCGATCAGATTCACGATAAGATCCAACGACGACGGCGTAGGGCCTAGCGACATCAACACAGTAATCGCGAAAGTCATTTCTCACTCCAACCGCTTGGAATATCTCGACTTGCACCTCCCGTCTCAGCGCAACGGGCCAATTTTTGCACAATTATGCGAAGCTGCAACGAACTTGAAAGTTTTGCATATTCTTACACCGGTGGAGACCCGATCGAGGTCAACCTTTCCAATCAAGCATCGTTGAACCAGCTTAGCCTCACCGCTCCGGTTCAGTTCGCAAGTAATCACGGTTCAATGCGAAACATTCGGTCGATTAGGATGGAGTTTCCAGCTCTCAATGGTTATTTTCAGTGCTTGGATCTTTGCCCTTCTGTTGAAGACGTCCAATTCGTTTTTCCCAAAACGATTGACTTTCGCCCGTCGATCTCTGAACCCATGCGTATACTCCCATCGATCATCACACTCTCCCTAACCAGCGCCAGTGTTTTCGAATATGAGGAGTCTTTCGACTTTGGTCTTTTCATGGATCGGTTTCAGCTCCCAAGGTTGCGAGAGCTGGACATTCATTCATCACTATGGACGGATGATCTTCCATCATGGTCACACGCTTCAGCCTTACTCAAGCGTTCAAATGCACGTCTAGAGTCTTTTACAGTCATGAACATGCTTCATGGCAGTGACTTCCGCGAGTGCTTGCGCCAATCACCCAGCCTGAAGATGTTATCACTTGGATCGCATTTGATCGCCAAAGTGACGATAGACACTCTGACGAGGCGTTCAATTGCTAGGCAGCCTTTCGCTTGCCCCCAATTGCAGCATGTTGAATTGTGTGGCTTCTCCCCACGTGCCTACCGAAAAATTGCTGAACTGGTCTTACGCCGTTGGCACAGCGACCCATCTCTGCCAATCCCATCGCGTATACGCCGTGTCGTACTACGTGTTTCCAATGAAGACCAAGTTAAACCATTCTTACATCTCCCTGGAATCGACCTGTGTATATTGGATGGTTTATTAGTGATTTGGCAGGATGACGATTTCCATTGTAGTGAGTGAAATCGTGCTCAACTTGTCTGTTACTGCAACGTCTGACCGATGCTATTTTACTCGAAGCGGTTTATCCGTATGATCACAGCATATTTCTTCCACCCGAGCGAGGCAATTTATCACATAATTATTCCACGCCAGACAAACGGAGACACGATGTGGTCCTGGGCAGGTAAATGGAACGATGACGAAGCTGCATCCGTTATGCTACTGTATCCTCCGATCTCGGCGAAAGCATAGTTTACTTCCCAATTCCACTGCACCCACTGGCAACCTGAATTTGGAGACTTGGTGCATTGATTCGCGTCTGCATTGCTGCGACATCCCCTCTTGACCTCATCTAAGATAATCTGTTCGCGAATTCGTCCTTGACGACACCGAGGAGACACGACCGTTGCTACATCGGCATGTTTTGTAGCGGCTCACCAAAGCCCTGTTCTCTCAGTCACACCCTCCTCGGATGAATACACCTGCGAATCCTTGCCAGAACGACATAACACATGTTCATTAAATCTCTCGATCTCACATATCGGTCCTCCATTTTCGAAGCCGTATTTCCTTTCCCTTCTTGGCTTCCGAGCACGACTTCATTGCTTAGATCTCTTTTCGATTTCATCGACCACGAGGAGTGGGTCGCTATGTTCGAACTTCGAAATAAGCATCAAAGAAGAGGATACGGAACCTTCGGGTAATTAGGACAGAAGACAAATAATACGCATGGTGGACTGATCTTCTTATTTTTGTCCACTTCTAGTTCGTGTGTTCCTTTTCGCTCTATGACGAATTCTGCGAATCAGCGTTGGAGCTTGATGTTCCACCGTACGCGAAAGTTGTCACGAGTTTCTGAAACTCGTCGGCTCTGAGTCTCCGATTTTCGTTCGCGGTATGCAACCGCCTGCAATTATGTCTCAAATTTAGACATGTCCCCGGTATACGCGACCTACAAGTCATAGCGACAAAGCCAATCAGAAATGTACTGCGCAGTCTGTGTTTGAGCTCGCTTTCTCGCTTAACATTTACCTCCCAAACCATCCAATCTTATAGTGTTTCATAGTCATAATGTCACTTACGTGTTATTGTCGAAAGAGCCTTCGTCCAT
The DNA here is from genome assembly GCA_004355085.1 of Rickenella mellea. Classification (NCBI taxonomy): domain Eukaryota; kingdom Fungi; phylum Basidiomycota; class Agaricomycetes; order Hymenochaetales; family Rickenellaceae; genus Rickenella; species Rickenella mellea. The sequence goes on from ML170191.1 coordinate 265,794, forward strand.
AATTGCAATGTTCACGACAGGGAAATCGGCGAGGTAGTTATGCGTGGATATGTTCATGAAACTGTGTACTGTATACATTTAATTTCTCTATCATCACTGTCTTCTACTTCTACTCCACCGCTCACCACCCCATCTCCAAACTCCATCCACGGTCACTCAAGCGCCATCATCACGTACGCAAAACGACCACTCCACAAAAAAAGAACCAGCGGTAACGAAGGAGACCAACACAACACAACAACACGCAAGAAAGAAAGATATCGGCAATCCGTCCTGCGTTAATATATATACTCCGGCGCGACAGCAACATTCCGCATAAGCTCGAATAAACATGAATCGGTAGGGGTATACCAAGCAACAACCACCACAACCACAATAAACCACACTCCAACACGTCCTTGTCCTTCCGTCAGTAATAAGTGCCGACGAAAAGCCAACGGTAAACGACGTGGAGAGGGCGGAGGGGAGTTTAACGGTTGTTATTGTTACGGACAAGCAGTCTTTTGGAGTATATGCGTGAATTGTGTAGTGTCAGATCGCGGTGACTTTTGGCTTGTTGGTGTACCCGTCGAGTGTCGTTCCGTCCTCTTCTGGGCCGCCGGTGAGCGTGATTTCCTTCGATGGGTCCTGAAACGCGAGAAGGATCCATTCAGTCTCCCTATTGACGCTAATGAGAGAGAGGGGGGGACGCACATCGTAATCGCGCGTCGTCTCCGTATCGACTTTAACCGATAGCACATGTTGGCTGCTCTGTTTATCACCACCAATTACATCACAGTCAATGAAAGGTAAAAGGCATAGCGGGAACAGGATCGAAACGGACCTTGCTGATATGCCCATTCTCCAGATCCGTCGCCCGCCCACCGCGATAACGCCCCACCGACAAGGACATGTTCTCGCTCGAGTCGGGGTGTCCGCCGCGGATGCCTTTACGCGCGTTCAAGCTGTTGGCATCAACTTGTCAGTACCACGGGTGACAGTAACTATAAGGTGAAGGAGGAGGGTGTACGTACGTTGCGAGGAGGGAGTTCGTGTACACTATGACGATGTCAGGTGCGATGAACGGATGGGGTGAGAAGGAAGGGGTACGCACGCCTGCTAACGGTCACGTAGAACGAGATGTACACGAACGTCGTCGGGAGAACCGTTATCTGCGACCAAAAACCAAAACCAAAACAAAGCACATTTAATTCCTTCACCCATCACCACTATTCACGAAGGAATGGGACGCACGGTGATCAGCGACATGATGGCGCATATACTATAAGCATTTTTCGTCGGGTCAGGATATTATATCCAATTGTAATGATAATGTGAGATGGGAGGGGAACGTACCTCGTGAGCAACCCGGTGTTCATCGTGAAGAGTATGAGTCTGTTGATGATCGTCTCCGACCTGCAACATCCACCATCCAACATTCAACAAAAAGCAAGAAGCAAGTCAGGAGGGGGAACGGAGACGAGAAAAGAAGAGAACACAGAAAACGAAAATACGCACGACCTAAACCCCGTCCTCTGCGAATTCAACAAGAAGATGAGCGCGCCGGCGATCGCGACGTCGCTCACAGCCGCCAGCGCGTTCAGCGTGCGCGATAGGTTCTGTCAGTTAGTTGGTCGCACGAAAAAAAAAAATTGCCATTAATAAATTAATAAACGGTGCTTTTAGTAAAATGCGGGAGGGGAAAGGAAAGGGGACGTACGACGATCTTGGTCAGCGCCGCGTACGTCTTCAGCGGGATCCTAAAACCCAGCCCAACACCCCAAATCGAAATACATCAGCATTGCAAAAATCGTGCAGGCGGGGAGGGGAGGGAAGGGAGAAGGAACGCACGCTTCGCCGACGTAGAGCATGGAGAGCGCCAGCTCGGCCACGACGAGGAACATCTATTTTCACGGTTAGCCAATGCTATGCTTCGGGCGGACAGGGAAACGGACGTACGATGCCGCCGACCAGCCAGATGTTCTTGTGGCTCACTGTATGCGTCCATTGGACATTGAACATTAATTGAGGGGAGTGGGGGGATAGGGGACGGGGGGACGCACGGCGCCAGATTCGCATCACGAGGAACCTGTCCCCACAAAACGACAACAACAACGACAACGAAAAACAAAAACAAAAAGTAAGACGTCAATAAAGTAAAAGGCAGAGAACATCATGTGGGCGGGGACGTACGATTGCACGAGGAAACAGATCAGAGCCTATTTTCCGTTGCGGTCGTTATTTTTGTAATTAGTTGATGTTTTTTGAGGTGGAGGGGGGATGGGGGATGGGGTGACGTACGCTGAAGACGACTTCCCACTGTAAAAATAAAATAAAAATAAAATTGGAGTGTTAGTGTCAGTATGATGTTCTTCTTTTCGAGTATTTGGGGGTATGGATGGGGGGGTGGAAGAGTGTCATGGTAAAGATCGGCGAACGTGTGAGCCCGCTCAAGGCAAATAAAATGATGCAGCAACGAATTACGAGGGGGGGTGGAGAGTGGAGGGTGCGGGCATGGATGGCCGGGGGTTGGGATGGGCCGATCCGGGGATGGAGTGAGTTGTGCGGGACTTTGAGATGGCCGGCGAGGACGGAGTAGAGTTTAGTGTAGTATGCGAGACTCGCGGAGTGAACGAAACGCAAAACGTAACGTATACGAAGAAAAAATTAAAACGAAGGAAGTGGTGGTATGGAATGCTACGAAGGAAGGGAGGGGCATCTGTGAATAGTGGACACGTACGAGTAAAGATGGCACGATGATGGCCAACTGCGCAGGCTGGCCGTACCACGTCACGAGGTATGTATATGCCGTGTGCGTGATGAGGGCTTGGTGCGTTGTGTCCAGTGCCCTGTTTATACACAAAAATCGCGGTTTGGTGAGAGGAAGGGGGAAGGGAGGAGGTGGTGGGTGGCGTACCATACGAGTAGAACCTGATTATGCGTATGCGCGGAGGTGCGTAAAACGGAGGGTGGATGGGGCTGGGAGGGAAGGAGGACGTACGAGTGCTTTGATGCGCCAGTCGTCCGTGCGGTATCTCTGCGGAGGTGAACACGCGTCAGCTGGAGATGTTGGAGAAGAGCGCGAGAGGGCGGACGTTGAAGTAGTAGTACACCTGCACGGACCCGGCTCCCCATAATCTGCGCAAGCACGACGGGTTAGTTTTGGGAACGGGAGCGAGCAACGGGGGAGGAGGGGGAGACTCACGACATGGCGAGCCTGGGGATTGCGTAGTACAGCATCGTTAGGCGTGGTTGTTTGAGATCCAAGGGGGATTGGTGTGGGGGACTTACACGACGGCGAGGAGCAGCGCGCCCATCTACACGCGTGTCAGCCCAATCATCAGTGTCGGTGGACGGGAGGAGAGGAGGGGGACGTACGGTGTTATCGAGAGTGGCAGCCACAGCCATCGGTATCGTCTACTGC
>ML170191.1:270071-289244 GCA_004355085.1 Rickenella mellea
TTCCATTCCATTCCACACTCTCGCAACCTTATCCCACTTCGCCTGCTCAGCTCCTTCCGTGTTGATTAAAGTAACGAATACGCACAGATGAAGAATCTGAATTCCAACTCCGGTTTTTTGGATTTTAAGGTTGGCTGGCGACCCTGCACCATTCACTGGCACCCTCCCTTCCGATTCCGATTTCGTACGAGATTTTTCTTTTTTCTTTCACTGCGTTCTCTCTATATGTCAACCTTCCTTCCGCCTTTGACTCGGAATGTATCCAACCCAAGCGTACAGTACTGTTCATTAACCTTTCGGCGGAAAAGATGCTTGGAGCATGGATATGTATTCCTTGTTCGCGTATCAACTTATCAACTCGTCACCTCGTCACCGAATCTTATAAGATTACAATAGGTGAAACTGCGAAAAACTTACAGGATACACATCAATCAACGATCAAACGAAAGGCTTCAGTGAATTGTCGTCATGTGTCGTGTGCCCCAGTTACAGTTACAGTTGCATTGAGATGCACTGCACACACACTCTCGTGAGGAATTGATCCAGATTCCAGAGGAGCCAAAGACGATGTGCATTAGGGACGAAAAGGGAGCCGAAGGGTTTCCCTTCGTGGCGTTGCGTGGGAACGTTCAAGCCCCTGAAAATTTCGCTTCCGCCTCCGCCTCCCTCCCTCTGTACAATGCAAATTTTGCCTCCGAAAGGGTCGAGTGAAGTACTGTACGGTAAGTTAAGTTGGAGTGGAGCTGGGATTTAATTGTGAATAAGGTTAACGTTGGCGAGCTGGATTCGGATTCTATTGCTCCCGTCCGTCCAGCTCCCCGTGGATGCCAGTGAGAGACGTCCGGTGGGCTTGACGTTGGGGTGTTGAGTCAGGTATTATGTTGACGTTCCGTCGCCAGCCCGGAGTCCGGTCATGTTCAGGTTTGGAGGGCCAAGGGATGCTAAAAAGAATCAGTCGAAAAGGGCTTTGGGAATCGGGAAACGCTGGTGAGGGTGTAAGCCTGAGGTTGCACGTTGCGCAGATCACATCAGGTGAAGCAGTAACGCGACTGGAGCCAATAGACAATGCATGAATGCTGATCGAACGCACGCGTGGACAGACTGGAAATGATTCGGGCACAAGGCGAGGGACCGGGTGGAGGGGGAACTCAAGATGCCAAATACGACATATTTGCATACCACCCCCGGTGAAATCCGAGCATGCGCAGTGTCGGTGTCTTACGACGACGATCTACATCTACACGCGGCACCCCTACGAAGCCTTCTACCCTACTGCTCTACGCTGCGTAACGAATATTCCAGGTACTCGCGCACGGTGCGCAAACGACTCAGACTTGGCGCACTCAAACTTGAACCCAAGCCCCACGGTCCATTTCGTTGTTGCGTTGCTTGTTGCGTTGCTTGTTGCGTTAACGGTCGGCCGACGCGTCGTTAAGGCGGTCATTCAGGCTGGCAAAAAGACGCTTGTCGCTAGGTGACAATGACGGACTTTGACATTTGTTCTCTTCTTTTTTCGTCGCTTGACCTCATATGACGTCAATTCCCATCTTGTAATCTGACTCTTCGAACGTTCTCGAGCTCAGCGCTCACCTTCCAATGTACAGATAGATCTCGAGCGCCCCTCGTTCATTTTGCGCATTTTCGCCGACTGCGCGGAGATAAATTGGGAATCGGGAATGCTTTTGTCGCTTTCCTTTTGGTTTGCAGGGATGTACTGCACGCAGGCGCGTGGGATGTCGCTCTATGAAGACGGCGAGGGTTTGGAGGTGGGGTTGACGTTGGGGTGCGTCGTCATGTCTACCAGCACCACCTCACCTCACGACCGACAAGTGACCTCACCGATCTCACAGACTCGTAGACATGCCAGTCAAACTTCTTCTTCGCTCACGCAAAATTCCAAAATGACAGTATCGCACGCATTCATCAATAGAGGAAGACGAATTGCCGAATTTTCCAGCGCTGCTCGCCTCGTGTCGACCTAGATGCACGCCGGATCCTCGCATACGACACTCCACCCCCACTACCACCGTGACTGGCGGGTGCAGATCTCACTTATCTTGATGTCCGTGATCCTTCTGTGTCAAAATATGTCTGACGACGACGACGTAACGACTACTGATAAGCTTTCCTCGGAGAATGGAGTTATGGAAAATTCCCTCAATCCCAAAATACTCGCGGAACGAGTTTTCCACTGAGAACTCTAATTATGGTAGAGAGTGATGCACGATGAGTGGAACTCTCTTGCGGTGATAGACGCATTTTCGAGCTTTTTACAGAACAGCGTGCTCAACATGATCTATCTATGCTTCCATGCACTAGAATCGATTTCAGGTTCGAGATCACTTCATCGCGCTCTAACTCTTAACCTTCTTCCCTTCCCATCAGATCTCTTTGCTCCATCCGCCTATCAAGGCGGCTTAGGCGACTCACTAGTACTCCATCCACGTACCAGACCATAAATGATTATTCGATCAGGGTCAGTCCTCTCAAAGTCCCTACATACTCGCGTCTGAAAACCCAATCGTCCTCTCAAGTATAACTTTTATTTTCGTTCTTCGCTTGTGAAGAAATTTGACGTCGGGTAGTATGTGTACTGGCACGCAGCTTTCTAAATCAGCAAGAAAAATATGGAACTTCAATATGCACTGTGAGGACCGAATTTCACCGGTCCTTGATGTACAGCCAAGGGTCGTATGTTTAGGAGGCGATATGGAAGCGCGTATTGTTCACATTCTGGTTGTGGTTCTTTCTGGCCTGTGCTAACGAGCGAGGAGCGAATCAGTTTCCGATTCCGTCTTCTACTCGCAACAATTGCTCAAAATACTTTAGCGTCAATTTCTCAGTTGAAGCCTCAGCGACGAAGATGAATGACAGCCGAGCCAGGTATCTGATCAAACTTGTTGTACTCGAGTAAGCCTAAGCTTGATTAGCAGTCGTAAGATTGGGAGACTTTCGCACAATAGAAGTGCAGAATCAAATCGTCTCATCGCGTCATCGCCGCATCATGTTAGTTTCCGTCCCCGAAGACAGTATAGGAGGCTGCCTCAATGTTTTCATTTCGTTCTTCCATGTTGCCCTAATAAATTAAAAAGGATCATGACTAATATTCGTGATTGAGAAATGGAACACGATTTTTGCTGCGTGGTCGTAGAACGGCGATCAAATTTGAAATGTTACTGCACTGCATGGATTCTGAAGAAAACGTAAATCATGATGCATTTCGTCATTCCACCAATTCCCTTCTCTAGCATGAGACAAGCGTGGTTCTGGATCGGTACGTCCCTCATAATATTCACATGTCAGCCGGAGCGCATACATTCCGCCCATGGGGTGAAATTTCAAATTCCAGGATTTTGATGGGCTGAAAACATAGCGCAACGGGACCCACTGTATTCCAGTTTATCGGTGGTGTTGCGGGACTCGGCACCAGAAGCACCAACAAATGGTGCATTTTTCAGCGGGTTTTAAGTGGATCTGGATCAGTTGCACTTGACTAGTCATTCTGCTTCCTCTCAAAAATCTCACGATCTTCAAGGAAATTTTGAATGGAAACTTAAAACGGGTTGTTCAGAATTCAGCTTGCGAGGCATGTGATGCAGCAATGTCCTTGTGAGGCTAAGGCTGCCGTGTTATGGTGAACGGGATAGGGATCGAAATCAATTCCTTGAGGCTTCCAAATCTCATCAACTGCCGTCTCTTTGGTTCAGCTGAGGACTAACAGAGGACAAGCAGAGGCGAGAGTCAGGTTCACGCTACATTTCATCAAGCAAGAGCAACAAAGTATTCGCCTCGCCACCTTTTCCAGTATCGTAATCCATCTCGAATCGACGAGTACAAATTGCGGAGAAACCCAACGAGAAAATCAACCGATCGGAGTACACTGTAACTCAACGGAGACAGCACCGTCATCCCCTTGTAATATCAAAGAATCAAATCAAGTCCCAACATGCGTTGCATGGAATAATAATTATGGGATAACTGGCTCACTTTGATGAAATAAATCTGCTGTGATCGTACGAGTACACCGCTTAGAGGAAAATACAGTGAGTGAGATGTTACAAGTTACAGGACAGGTTAGGCACAATTTTACTCACTCCTGTGGAAAATGTCATCCCGCGAAGTAACTACCAAACCATCCTTTATGCATTGGCGAATCCCAGGGTAATGTATAAATGGGTCAACTTCTTCTTCATTCGAAACTTGTAATGCAACGGACCGAATCCGTGAAGGGGTCGACGGATGTGCGTCGTTCTCTACACCGTGCCATCGTTGTAAGACCTGCCATCGTTGTAAGACCAAATCAGCAGCGTTTTGGCAAGCAAGGGGTTTACAAAAATCCAATTCAACATGCTCTAACTGGGGGCAAATGAAAGGCAGCTCGGGATTTGAACGCATAGTCAGCGTATCTAGCATCAATTTGGCCATCATGTCCGATCCGACTAATAACATCTTCAAGCGGGGTGACTGGCGCAAGCACTCGCAGAAGTCACCGTCATGAAAGGAGTTTTCGGCTTTAAATGACTCCAGTTTTGCGTTTGAACGCTTGAGTAAATCTGAAGCGTGTGACCATGGCCCAATATCTCCCATGAACAGGAACGAAGCAGTCTCCAGTGCTCGTAACTGTGGGAGCTGAAGACGATCCATAAACATTCCGAAGTCAAGCGACTCGTGATATCGGAAAGCCATTAGGAGGACCAGGGAGAGTTTGGTGATCGACGGAAGGATACGCATGGGTTCAGAGATCGATGGGCGAAAGTCGATAGTGAAAGAAAAATAGTATTTGACTTCTTCGACAGAAGAACAGAGATCCAAGCACCGAAAATAATTATCGATGGTTGGAAACGCGATCCTAATCTTCCGAATATTTCGCATTGGACTGTGATTACTTGCGAACTGGACGGAAGCGAATAGGGTGAGGTCCGTCAAGGATGGTTGACAGGTCAGGTCAATCTTGACCGGGTCCCCGCCTTTGGTGTGAATGTGCAAAACTTTTAAGTTCGGTGAAGCTTCGAATAATGGCGTAAACGAAGGCCAGTTGCATTGAGATGGTAGGTTCAATTCGAGATATTTCCAGCGGTTGGAGCAAGAAATGACTTTCGCCATTAGCCTGTCGACGTCATCCACGTCGTAGTCAGGGTTCACGTACTTGATCGCGAGCGATATTGGGGATTGCTGTGACCGAGCCAACCATTCGCCCAGAATCACTAGATCAAGTGAAGGTCTTCTTATGTTTGCGCCAAGTGAAAGTTCGGTCCAAAGCGACGAGTCCGAGAGGACAAATTTTCGCCACGATCGACAGATGCGACCCAACTTCAGTGGCGCCTCTGTTACTGATGGGTATGGTAGAATGATGACTTCGGGCCGACACTTTGGATGTGGAACGGAATGGTGGAAGATATCGCAAAGCAGCTCTGGCGGAAGTTTTTGAATGGGACAGTAACCACCGAGGCCGCCTCCTCGGGGAATGTGTGCGGGATTGTTCATAAACTCTGATCCTGGAACCTTACAGTAATGTTGAAACCCGTTTTCATTACATTGACACGAGCTTGGAACATACCGTATGCAAATACGCTGCAGCGATTGCACGAGCCAGCGTCATCAGTTTAGGTTTGGTGATGTGAATCGGAGTCCGAAAACGACTTCGCGCAAACTCAATCTTGAATATGATCATGACGGCATCCAAACGTTGAAATGATGATTGAGTCGTCTTACAAAATGAAACTATCCACCGGGGAACTGGTCGATTCCTTGAGTCACCGAATGCTATTTATCTCTCCTTACCATTGACTACAGTACCCCCGAAATTTCATGGCCACCTGGGAAATTCACCTCCAAATTTTGCCCGCGGTCGTCTCTGCACTCCTGTCAACTCCTCAACGTCTCAAATATCCCGTACTCTACGCCGATTCACGTTTGGTCCACCCAGGGGCAAGTCTCGAACACGACTAGGTGCATCCAGTTGCATGTCAGTTGTTTCAAACTTATGGTATACGTCCTCTTTGACCCCGTGTTCAAGTTTCCTTACCCAAAGTGACCGACGAAGCTCTCCCGCAATGACACACGGAAGTGTTAATCACCGTATCATCAAATGTCGGGAATGGCTTCTGCTATCACTTAGCGTGATCTTTCGTTCTCCCATTTGGAGGAAATTTACGATCGGTTGGATCTAGCAGGGAAGTTTTATCGCCGGTCTCTCAAACGGTACTTCCATGTGACTATCTCGAGCAATATTTGCCTGTGTCCAATGTCTATCTCGGTTTCGTCGGCGTCATCGGCCATTTTGTGCAACTAACTCACTGACGGTGCACAACATTCAGCGGTACAACAATGCTCGGACCTTGTCTAGAAACGACTTGCCCTTCATTAGCATAGCCACTTGTCATCCGAGGACGCCGAACCGACAATGCTACCTTCCTGCAGGCAAACGCACTAAACGTCCTGGAAGAGCATGCCCTTGGCAGGGCCAAAATGCCACTGTGGCTGTGCAAGCTCCTCGTTGCCAACTGGACTCTCCGACACGAAAGCTGCAGGAAACCTCGGTTCCGAACCCCATAAGGTCCCAGCCCGTTCGGGCCATTCGGCAATGGAACTCATAAGGTCGACAGTCTTGCCCCTTGGAGGTAGGCAAATGAAGCGATTATATCTGGTCGCACGCCGACGCGTTGGGCGAACAGCCCACGCTTGATATGTTATCGTCAAGTAACGTTCGTCCTGGTGGGCGCAAAGGAGCTTCAAGCCATCAGTCTGGACTGTTGCGGCTACGAAAGAATTAACTGAGCACTGCTTGGGATAGCCTAGCCTTTTTAGACGACTCGGCGCCAGACCACAGCCCATACCCGAAATCCCCGACAGTCAGCGATAATGTCCTTCAAAACAGTATTTATGTCTGCCACCTTCACTCAAGTCGTTCATCCTGTCTTCTAGTATCCCACATATCCTATCGGCGCGCAGTATGGCTGTTATTACCGCAACTGACGTGGCGCTCTGTATCCTTGGTCTTTGCATCCTCAAGTTTGCTTTTGCGCCATCGAAGCGTAAGAATCTACCTCCCGGTCCGAAACCGTTCCCACTCGTTGGGAACTTACTCGATCTACCGAAGGAGTATGACTGGCTTCATTGGGCCAAACATAAGGCACTCTATGGTTCGTTCAGTTTCGCAGGTTCGGATGGACCAGCTGATAAAGCGTTCGTAGGTCCCATAAGCTCGGTTTCGGTGTTTGGTCAAACTATGATACTCATTAATGATGCGCAAATCGCCTATGACCTCCTCGAGAAGAAATCGTCAATCTATTCTGACAGACCTTCGCTCGTCTTCGCCGGCGAAATGTGCGGCTGGGCAGACGGACTCGCACTACTGCATTATGGACCCCGATTTCGTGCTCATCGCAAGAATATTTCGCACATCATTGGCACGAAGAACGCTGTTGCACAATTTTATCCTCTGGTGGAAGTCGAAACCCGCCGCTTCCTCTCACGTGTCCTCGCGCAACCGGACATGCTGCACAGCTACATTAGAAAGTATATCCTAAACCCACCGTCCCATTTTTGTGACTTACCGTGAACTAATCGGCGGGGTAGATTGGCTGGAGCGATTATCCTGAAGATCTCACATGGCTACACGATCGATCCGACCGGCAACGATCCCCTCGTCGATCTGGCAGACGATGCTCTCTTGCAATTTTCACTGGCTGCCACACCAGGTGCTTGGCTTGTTGACTTGGTGCCAATCCGTGAGTGTATTTTCCTATCTGTATTTTCACTCGTTAGCCAAGCCTAGCTTTAATAACGTACTCTTCTCTCCACAGTGCGTTATATCCCCGATTGGATGCCGGGTGCAGGTTTTAAGCGCACTGCGAAAAAGTGGTACCAGACCGTGAAAGACTTGACTGATAAGCCACATGCATTTGTTCGCCGCCAAATGGTGAGTGATACGATTCACGCTCGATGCTCAATATAATCATGACTTGACAACAAATAGGCAAGTGGCAATGCCATACCATCATACTCGTCGGCCCTCCTCGAGATGAACCCAGATGCTGAGGGAGAGTTCATAATCAAATGGTCCGCTCAAGCACTTTATGCCGGAGGCGCAGACACCGTTAGTGAACGTATTGTGATATTCCCCATACGAGCTAACGTTGTTGTGACGGGAAACAGACAGTTTCAGCCCTGTACGGGTTCTATCTCGCCATGGTGTTGAATCCTGAGGTGCAAAAGAGAGGTCAAGCAGAATTGGACGCCGTCGTCGGTCCGGATCGCCTCCCGTCGTACGAAGATCGTTCGAGCCTTCCTTACATCGAAGCGATAGTGAAGGAGGTATTACGATGGAACCCTGTCGGCCCTATGGGTACGACCGTCAGTGTTTTTGACATGGCAACAGAATAATAGCCTTCCCGTTTTGTTGCAGGTCTTCCTCATGTCAGTACAGACGATGACGTGTACAAGGGTTATGAGATCCCTAAAGGCTCGATCCTCATGGCGAATATCTGGTTTGTCCAATTAATCTACCGGAAAGACTCGTTGATTTGACATTGCGATCGTCCTTAGGCAATTCACTCACGACCCTGTGACCTACCATCAACCATTCGAATTTAAACCTGAACGTTTCCTCAGCGCCCAACCCGAGCGGGATCCTCACACCCTCTCGTTTGGCTTTGGTCGCCGGTATGTCCCGTGTCCCCCAGTCGTGCGCAACCACAGTAGCTAACGAGCGCATTCCGCAGAATTTGTCCAGGCAAGGAGCTCGCGGATTCTTCTGTATTCCTTGGCATCGCCATGTCTCTCGCAGCGTTCAACATCACCAAGGCTCGCGACGAGCGGGGTGTCGAGATCATCCCTGAATGCGAGTTTACGACAGGCATTATCAGTCACCCTAAACCATTCCGCTGCACCATCACGCCGCGGTCTGACAAGGTGGCAGCGCTTGTTCGTTCAGCGGATGAAGAATACCCGGTGTTGGAGAACGACGCTGCGATACTGAAGGAGTTGTAAGCAGTGGGGAACAGCGGGGCTCGATTGCAGGCAACAACAGCACCGTCCAGTTACGATTTGTCCGTGATGAATTGTTCGATCGTGTTCGATATTGATGCGTGTAGTTGCCTTCTTACCAGTACTTACGTTGTTTCTCCTGTGTCGATCACAGTACATACTTTCGTACGATTTGTTGAATAATGCTAACACTTTTATTAACGCATATTCTAGGAAAGTCCGTCATGAGAACCAAATCTACAGCAACCCAAAAGTAGTTTAGTCCATATGATTTACTGTAAATATGCAATGGAGTTCTTGTCTTAGACCACGACTTAGATTTCCTTCACTCGCTCAAGAACGGCAATCGCTTCTGATCATTTACACTTCTGCCACATCTTAACATAGTCGCTGAAAGAAATTGTGGGAGTTAGAGTCATTTTAAATTCACCCGAGGAAAGGAGACATACATGGCCATGCCTCGTTCCATGGGATCAGTTGGCCAAGTGGGGTACCACTGATCTTGGGCTTTGGCAAAATCGTACATTGCAGCTGTGAAGTGGAGGCAGCTAAGCATCTGGATCAATCGATAAATTAGATAAGTGGGGACGCACTGAGCGAGCCATCAAGCCACGGTTTATTGCCTTGACCATCTGGGAACCACCCATTCGTTCCACCGACCGCGACGTTCATAATCAAGTAGAAGTCTGCGACAGTCATGTCAGCCGAAATTCGCAGGAGATAGAACTGAAGAAAAATGTATTCTCACCTTGATCGAATGGCGCAGCATTTCCCCTGCCCTTCCACGGGTTGTTCAGGACGATATCCTGCGACCCATTTGATACGACGGGAGGGAATTGACCGCGTTCGAAGAAAGGTTCGTTAAAACTGAGAGCGACCAGGTGGTGCAAGCGAGAGTCGACGTAAACACGTCTGTAAGATCCCAATTCAGTACGCTTCTTAATGTGGGGAAGTTGGGATGGAGAGGGGGTTTTGGAAGAAGAAAAGACGCACATGAAATCCTCAGTCCACTCGAGAGTATAGGTATGGAAACCTTTGCTCCAGTCTGAACGACGCATCATCCACCAACCAGCTGTTCGTAGGACACCGTTAAGGAATGAGATGGGGCCCCAGTTCAACGCTCCTCGAACATAGTTTCGACCCCTGAAATTGGAATCGGAAATGGCAGAGAAACAGTGGATTCATCAGCATTGATTCAGATTTAGATATGCGAAAGTACACGTACTGTGCGGGGTATTCGGGTCCGTTACCGCGCGACTCCATGAGATCGATTTCGCCACTAAGAGGCCAAGGACCATACGTGGAATTGACAGGCATCATCCAGATTGCAGGCCAAATCCAGTCGCTGCATCAAAATAATATTAGCTATGCCTTGCAGAAGCGAACGAAGTAAAACAAAGACGTACCCACGAGCCACTTTCGCTCTCACCTCTACCTTTCCGAATCGAATGCTCTTTGTCCCATTCGTCGTGATCCTCGAGCTCATGATGGGGTTAATCACGGTATGCGTCGTCTGATTGCTCACGGCGCCGCATGCGCTGGCGTTGGTGTTGGTGCAACCAGTCAAGTTGAACGTGTATGCATCGAAAATGTCGTTCGGAGAAGGGAGCGTGAGAGAAGTGAGGGTAGGGACCAGGTAGAGCGTAGAGTCGGATATGAACGTGTTATTCGTGGACGATGTCGTCATCTCGAATTCACCATTTCTAGGGAAGAGTTTAAGTGAAAATGAATATTAATAAGTGGATAAGACGAACCCGAAACCACTGAGATCGTTCTCATGCTTCCAAACGTCCGTATTAAAAGTATTGAAATCATCGTCCAAGACGAGGCAAAGATCACTGTCTTTGAGCACATAGACGCCTTTTATGCCGAAGATTGTGCGCACTGCACCAGCCAGTACCCCAAGCATCGCAACGGAGAGGGTGATCCACCAACTTAACGTCGTCCTCCTATCTTTATGACTAATCCACGGCTTCGGTGGAGGAGGGCCCAATGGATCAAGAGCGGTAGACGCCATGCGAGCCTGGTTCAATGCGACGGAACGGAGGCGGGCACTTGAGACGGAAGGCATGGAGTGCATTCGGCGGAAGCGCGGCGGATACGCGAGTGAACCGCGCGAATTGGAGTGCGAGTGTCCGTTATCTCCGGGACCCATACCAGTCATGGATCGCGTCGGTGTGGGTCTAGGAATAGGGGTAGAGCCTGGAAAATGGAAAGATGAGATACTCTGGCTGGCATGAAGCTCGCGGATTGACGCTGGACGTGAGTGCTCCGGGGAGCTAGGAACTGGCGTTGAAGCGTTCGTTCCGGGAAAGGAGTTCGCGGCAGGATAGTTCTCGAACGAGAAGGAGAGCTGACGGACGCTTGCCGGAGGACTGAAAGGGTTCGCATTGGAGGTGCGATCGCTCGCCAAATGCGCGCTGGAAGGTGTGGAGGTGCGTGGTGCGCCACCGTCAACGGGATCGGAAAGATTTTCGAAGATGTCTTCGGTGCTGTTGAGGAAGAATCGCGGTCGTGGAGGTACCAACGGCGTGTCACCAGAGTGATGCGACATGAGAGTGGTGGTGTGAAGGACGAATGAGGGGAAACGAAAGACAAGAAAGCCAGCCATATAAGACGGAAGGATAGGGCTGACGGAATAGCCAGACATGGTAACATGCGATCGAAGGGTGGCTGGAAATGCCATGTGCGCATCCGTTCCGTTCATTGAATGATCGACGTTTGCCTTCTATGATTCTATTCCGCCCTTAACCCCTTTGGAGCAGAGAATCATAGACCGAATGCGGGACTATTTTCCTCGGTGCAGGATACAAATATCCAATATAATCATTCGACCGTTCCGTGCAGGTCAGCCACACAGTCAGTAACCGCGGAGATAGGGTCCGTGACGGAATATCGGATGCATTCACGAAGATCCTCTGGTCAGCCCGGAAATAGACATTGCCGTTGAGTCTCCCATGGAAACGAAATGGGGATGGACCACAAACAGTGCGGTACCGGGTACGACACCACAAGAGTTCCATCGTGAGACAGCTTGTCCGTAGTTTTCGTTTCCTCTGCGCATTTCCGCGACCGGGAGAAACGTGAAAACACTGTCCATGTAGCTTTCTGCGGAGAGAATTGCGAAAGCATTCGAATTAGCCAATCGAAAGTCCAATTGCCAGAGACCAGGAACATGAACCCTCACCAGCCCTTCGATACGCATTGTATCTTCCATATCTCACCCGAACCACCCGCAGCCACGGATAGCAGTGTTGAAAATCTACCAAGAGAATCTGTTCCGCTGAAAGTACAACAGCATGTAGACTGATAGCTGTTGGAGCGTGAACTGTACAGAAGGACAGTCATGATATTTGCTGAATTGGAGCATTTTCAAACAGCATTGGAGACCAGGTTGCTCCAACAACCGTTTCAACTGAGAGAGCGCGCCTCCAGAAAGTGTCGTTGAACGTCCACGTTGAAAAACGAGAAAATTGACTGACTGCTAGCGTGACAAGATCACGCTTATGTTGAGTGACTGCGTGACAACACAAGTCTGATTTCGTTTATCGCGGAGCACACTGGTACGCTAAGCAACCGTTTCACAAAGTAGAGTTCTTTTCTAATGTCGGTAGTGTAACGCTGCTGCTCAATCGCTCGCGCACTTCGAAGAACAAGTTGAATGACAGCTGCGGCAAGCGAGGTCGACTCGCACATGGTGCATTCCGAATGTCAGGTCTCGCCAATTCTTCGAACTCCTTGCGAGATTACCTCAGTGATATTCCAGCATTGCTTGCCGGAAGACGAATTCCCACAGGCATCGGTCAAATCTCCGCCTATCGGACTTAGCCGCGTTTGTAGCCATTGGCGAAAGCTGGCGATCGGGACTCCTCAACTATGGTCAAAAATCTTACTATGCACGAGTCCGCACGACTCTGAAAATATCTTGACCGACCGCATGAGATCTCAAGGGGAGGCACTCAAAGTATGGATGAGGAGAGCCGCACCATTCCTTTTATCGGTTCACCTCAAATATCCCACTTTACCCAAGTTTTCTGACAGCACCGTGTCGATGAAAAGATTGAATCATGTTTTAGATTTTATTTTGGAAAACCCGACGAGCTGGAAGAGTTTTCGGTTGAGCTTGCCTCGGGGTTATCTGGCGTACACATGGATGACCATTCAACATAATTCGCCCAGCCTGGAGAGTTTCCACATCGATGACACCTCAATCCCGTTGTTCGGTCCCGTAGACTCCGATATGCCTTCTTTTTTGACAATGGACACGGCACAAACTCTCTCAATGCTGTCGGCTCGTGCGTCAATCTTTTACCCCCCGTTCAACACTACTCCCTTTGTCCGACTTCGCACACTGTCTTTGAAACACACCGGACCCTACCAATGTCTCCAGCTTTTGAAATACTGTCCTGTCGTGGAAGATTTAAACCTCTCCTTTTACGACTTGCACGACAGAGCCATTCCTTCCGAAAATCCTACTTCGCCAATCCTGCTTCCGCGACTCCGCGATTTCCATCTTTCACATACTGGGAACAGCGAGAATGGGGACAGTCCGTTTGCAGCGGGTGGCGAAATTGGTCAACTCCTGGATAAACTCGACCTTCCAAACTTGAGATGGTTTTATCTGTGGATGACTATTTTAGGATGCGCGAGATATAGCAATCACGACCTGCCTTGGGATTACCTCCTCCGGCTCATTACCGGTTCTAACTGTTCTTTGGACAGACTGGAACTTCGCTCACCTCATATTGACACGTCTTCGATGTTGGAATGCCTCCGGTTCTCTCCTGATTTAAAATACCTTGGCATTCCCGCGCACGACAAATTGGAACGTGAAGTAAAAGAGTTACTACCAGGGTTGGATTCATTGCGCATTTTTAGATGACCGCGATAATGAAGGGACTAGGTTCATTGTCCTGGAACTTGTATTCTTGAGTCCGTCATGACTTTGTCGATGGAAAATTCTCGTCTGCGGTATATCCAAGGTTCTGTCGCGGGTTATTCCTCCCATTCATTCCAATCAGTTCTATTCATTCATCCCACACGACATCTGGACATGTCGAGTTTACGGTTTTATTTTTTGGTTCGTTAAAGCTTTGACGACAACACATTCCTCATTCACGGTACGAGATCATTGTCATACATCCTCCCGGACCATTGCACCGGCCTCTCTTCCCGTTTTCCCGCGATTTTCTTGCAGTTATCGGTTTACGCAATTGCCATTAATATTCTCCGATCCATCATTCCTATTCCGCGGCGGGCCTCGACCACTCAGACTCAAACACGGTCCATCCTCCCAGACTGATAACTATGGGACCAGAAAACATGACGTCTAAGAGCGTGTTTAGTGAGACGCGGCTCTCTCCGGTCCGCATACAAGGACGGCAATCTGACAATTCACTAACAATCGACCACGATCCCCAACTTGAGTATTATGACAAAATATAGAAGGCGAGGGACTGCTACGCCGTCCACCCCACTTCACAACTCCTTCAATATCGCGGCGTCACTCTCCCAAGCGGGGTACTCTTCATCCACCAAACGCACAAGTGCCGCCGCCTTCTCAGAGCGCGGCATTATGTTGCAGCGGAATGGTTTTGGGTGACTGATAACGCCACTTGTAAACTCGCAACCAGGGTCGATTTCGACGCCATGCTCGTCACGAGCTTTGGTGATGTTGAACGCTGCGAGAGACATTGCAATACCGAGGAAGATCGAAGAATCCGCGAGCTCTTTGCCTGGGCAAATTCTGCGAGGTTCAATGGTTAATGCCTCAAGTTGCATATCACTAGAGACGCGAGATGTACCGGCGACCGAAGCCAAAGGAGAGGGTATGCGGATCTCGCTCAGGTTTGTCTTCGAGGAATCGTTCTGGCTTAAATTCGAATGGCTGATGATATGTTGCAGGGTCGTGAGTGAATTGCCTAACGACCATCCCAAGGTCAGAACAATGTGACTTTGGGGAACGACCATATTAGCAAACCAGATATTCGCTAAGAGGATTGAACCTCTTGGGATGAGGTAACCGTTGTACACATCATCGTGTGCACTGGCGTGGGGCAATCCTGGAAACAAACAATCAGGTGATTGTCATTTTTTTCACCGTGACAATCGATTTAGCGTACCCATTGGAAGGACAGGGTTCCAGCGCAATACCTCTTTCACGATCGCTTCGATATAAGGAAGTCTTGACCGATCTTCGAAACAAGGGAGACGATCTGTACCAATGACGACGTCTAGTTCTGCTTGGCCTTTTTTCTGCACCTGAGGGTTCAATAACATCGCGAGGTAGAATCCGTACAGGGCTGAGACAGTCTGTGTCGCGTCGCAACGATGTCAGGTCGTGTCAACCAAATGATATCGCGTTTGACTGACGGTGTCTGTGCCTCCACCATAAAGGGCTGAAGCCGACTTCTTAATCATGAACTCCCCCTCAGCATCAGCATCTGGATTCATCTCAAGCAGGGCGGAGGTGAATGACGGGATGGCTTTACCATTCGCCTAAGTACAGTGTTAAAAATGCATGCCTCCAGCACTGAAAGATCACTTTTTGATTCACCATTTGGCGGCGAACAAATGCATGGGGCTTATCAGTGCTCTCTTTCACCATCTTGGAACACTCTTCAGCGAAGAGCTTGAATCCTGCACCTGGCATCCAATCGGGAATGTATCTCACTGAGTAGATCGGAACACGGGGAAATTAGCAAAACGGTGTCCGATCACACCGAGCTGAGGCACAGGATGGACATACGGACTGGGACAAAGTCGACAAGCCATGCTCCCGGTGCTGCAGCGAGTGAAAACTTCGTGAGCGCTTCTTCTGCTAGATCGACGAGAGGATCGTTGCCAGTCGGGTTTATCGTGTAACCATGCGACATCTTCAACACAATCCCGCCTGCCAATCTTCGTCACAAACCAATTAGAATATGATTGGTAGTTTTCCCATCAGATTGGAAACATATTTACTTTCTAATGAAACTTTGCAGTTGGCCCGGTTGCGCAAGGACACGCGAGAGGAACCGGCGCGTTTCGAGTTCCATGAGCAAATTAAACTGCGCGACGGCGCTCTTCGAGCCGATGACGTGCGAGACGTTCTTTCGGTATCCACGCAATCGCGGTCCGGAATTCAGGAAGACCAGTGCGTCTTCCAAGCCGCACATCTCCCCGGCAAACACAAACGAAGGTCTGTTGGAGTGGATGGAGGACTTCTTCTCGAGGAGGTCATATGCGATTTGCGCGTCGTTGATGAGAATCAAGTTCCGCCCAAACGCAGACACTGAGCTTATTGGACCTACGAAGCATTCCATATCACATTGAACGTTGCCATTGCAGGAATGAACGAACCGTACAGTTTTTTATGCTTGGCCCAATGGAGCCAGTCGTATTCTTTGGGGAGATCGAGTAAGTTCCCGATCAAAGGGAGTGGTTTCGGTCCGGGAGGTAGATTCTTGCGTCTCAATGGCGCGAAAACGATCTTGAGGATGCAAATGCCAAGAATACCTAGCATGACGTTGAGTACGGTGGCAACAGCCATTTTACGCGAAGGAAATGGGAGATGCAGAAGGCAGGATGAGATGGCTAGAAGGAGGTTGGTAGAGGTAAATATATATGTTTGACGGGCTTACCAGCCCGGCCGGTAACTTGAGTCATTCACGGCCCTATGAAATTACGGTTTAATAGCACGGAGCGCACTCACATAGGCCAGCCTAGCAGTTTTCAGACCAATTTTACGTTTATTCATTGAGAACGAACCAAGGATGCAAAGAATTTTAACGGGAAGTTGAGGATGGAGATAACAACCATTAACACGTCCTATTCGGAAGAATTGTAGGATGCACAAGCCACGATGAGCGACTTGAAGATATACTTGATCGGCTTACAAGCCCGGCCGGTAACTTGAATCCCTCGCGGCTGTGTGAAATCACGGTTTAACAGCATGGAGCGCAGTATAATAGACCAGTATAGCGGTGGTGGCGTCAGTACTACTAGTTAGCGTTATCATCTAGCCGTAGATCTCACTCCAGCACTTGTGGTCGCAAAAAGACGTGTTGTTTCACAGTTCGCGGCGTTCGATTATTGCAGTGCAGTCGACCTCGGCGGTTCGGTTATTCCAAATAAGCACGTCCAAGATCGTTGCAATTTTGAGAGATTTCGTTTCAGCACTTGGGTTTATACGCTGACCTCGTTGCCAATATTAATGGCATTGCACAGCTCCGCTGTGAATGGGATATAGTTGACAGTGCAAGTGAGCCGCTCAATACTGGTACTAGAACGTAAAGAGCTTATGTCACTCAATCCATCAGTCTATATCTGTCAAAGACAATGCAAACTGCTGCGGGAGGGATTGGAGCGACCCAGCAATAAGATACAAGATCGGCTTTTGCCAGTCCAGGAACGGTTCATCCGCAGTTCTCGAAGCAACGATTGGATTCGCGAGGTTACAGGAGCGAGTTCACAGATCTTGCGAGCCAGCAGAAGTCCGAGTACGCCGATAACGCGTAGCGTCCAGGCGTGGGCGTGGCAATGTCAGCGGAACGCATCATGCTGAGTTCATCTATTGAAAATTTGAGATGAGCCTCCGAGTCGGCGAGAGGCGACGCGACAGGTATTCAAAGAAGCGGCAAGAACAATAGGAGATATCATTTGACATACACGGCGAGGCATTGTTATCGTGTACAAAGGGGAGAGAAAGAGAGAAAGAGATGTGAGGAGGAGGGAGAAAGGATGAATGGAATTAGAAGTCCGCTTTCGCACTCGTACAATACACCCACGACTTGCCGCAAAGAAGAAATTATGTACAACTGCTCATCTACCACACACGCAAGGTATCAGATAAATACGCCCGACCACTAGAATCAGAATCAGAAACGAAACCCCGCACCACCGCGACAACTTGAGCTGGCAACGGCAGGTAACTGTTCGCGACGCACTCTTCATCCTGCGCGGTCGGGCTCCTCCGACTTCCTCCCCAAATCCTCGTCTACCTCGCTCGACGCTTCAAGCGCGCGTGGGTCGACCGAGACCACGCGGGGACGCGGAGCTACGAGATATCGATGATCCCTCTGTTGAACGCTTCACGCGTTTCTCTTGATGCTGGTCGTCTGATTTGATGGCGTCGTCCCCGCTCGGGATCAGGGACACTTCGTCGTCTTCGTCGTCACGAACTCTCTTCTTTCCCTCTGTCCTTTCCTCACTTCGCATCTGAGCCGCGACCTCCCCACCCATCCTAGCGCGCTTCGACACCAAACCCTCACGCGTCCGATCACCCTCACCAGCTAACTCGTCCACCGATCGCTTGTTTTCTTTCCCATTAATAGTCGAGTTTTGTGCTTGGCCGCTAACGTCGTTGACAGAACGTGCCAGCGTTTGCCTAGGAGAAGCCATCTTCGCCTTGAATGGAACCCTTGACGTGGCTGTCGAATGCAAAGCGCCAAGTGGACGGGCGGCGACGGCACTGTGCTGCGGGTCCTGCTTCCCCTCGACCCCGGCCTCGGCCATCACCCTGGCCTTTTCCCTCCGCGCCTTTGCTGCGTCCCTCGACATCTGCACGAGGGTTTCGCGATCGATGTCTTGAGGCTTGACCTTAAGCTTCTCCTTCTCCTTGAGCGCCTTCTCATACACTTTCTCCTTCTGCCTCATGATCCTGCGTGTTTCGATTTCTTGGTGCAAGATCAGCTCGACGAATTCCTCCGGCGACATCTCCTCCTCCTCCTCTTCTCCCTCTCCTCTCCCGCCCTCGCCGTCCATCTTGGCGTCATCGTCTCGGTCAAGCTTCTCCTCTTCGATTATCGTCACTATCATATCGTGGAGCTCGTTAATGATTCTGTGACCACCATCGTAAGGGTCGAAGCTTTTGCCGTAGTGCCGAGGTTCGGTCGTCGGGTGCGCGAAGTCGCGAGTCTTTATTGGTCTTTGTGCGGGTTTCGTGGACGTGGACGTGGGGGTATTTCGGGAGGTCGTGGCGGCGGCACCTGGTCGGGAAAAGGAAGGAGTAAGTTCTCAGACGCACAGGGGAATGTGACGGGTGGACATACGGGTGGAGAAGTCAGCGAAGGTGGGGATAATTGCACCGTTCGCATTTGAGTGCGAAGTCGGCACATCGGTATGTGCATTCTCTGATGCCTCGGTTATATTTCCTTCTAACCGCCAATATCAGACATCAGATAAACGCAAACTGGGGGGGGGGGG
>ML170191.1:291799-311621 GCA_004355085.1 Rickenella mellea
ACGGATAGTCGACGTGGAATGCGAAGTTAAGCCTTTCGGCAAATGAAGGCTTGCCTTGCAACGTCGTTTCATGATTTCAAGACCGTCAGACTGTTGGACAATGGACCATCGGCCAAAATGACTAACCCTTCGTCGACAAAACTGTTGGTGTACGGACGCGTTTTTCGTCAACCACAATCCACAGTTAGGGGCTTGTATTATGGGTAAATATCAAAGACAGTGAGGAGGGGCGGTCACGCTCTCCACCCCTCTTCACAACTCCTTCACAATCGCAGCGTCGTTTTCCAAAGACGGGTATTCTTCATCCACCGAACGCACAAGCGCCGCCGCCTTCGCAGACCGCGGTTTTATGTCACAGCGGAATGGTTTCGGGTGGCTAATCATGCCGCTTGTGAACTCACAACCAGGCTCAATTTCGATTCCGTGCTCGTCACGAGCTTTGGTGATGTTGAACACGGCGAGAGACATGGCGATACCGAGGAAGATCGAGGAGTCCGCGAGCTCTTTGCCTGGACAAATTCTACGGAACTCGCCGATTAACTACTGTGGTTGCGCATGAGTAGGGGACACGGGACATACCGGCGACCAAAGCCAAAGGAGAGCGTGTGCGGGTCCTGCTCAGGTTGGGCGCTGAGAAAACGTTCAGGCTTGAATTCGTATGGCTGATGATAGGTCACAGGATCGTGAGTGAATTGCCTATAGACGATTGCGATGTTAGATCAAGGAGTCTTTGGGGTATACCATGTGGACAGACCAGATATTCGCCATGAGGATCGAGCCTTTAGGGATCTCATAACCCTTGTACACGTCATCGTCTGTACTGACATGCGGAATACCTGCAACCAAATGGGAAGGTTATTATTCTGTTATCGTGTAAGAAAACTGATGGTCGTACCCATAGGACCGACAGGGTTCCATCGTAATATCTCCTTCACTATTGCTTCGATGTAAGGAAGGCTCGAACGATCTTGGCAGGATGGGAGACGATCTGGACCGACAACAGTGTCCAATTCTGCTTGACCTCTCTTTTGCACCTCGGGGTTCAGTACCATCGCAAGGTAGAACGCGTACAGTGTTGAAACGGTCTATTCCTCATCGCATCGATCTCAGTTCGTATCGACAAAATGATACCATATTTCACTTACCGTGTCCGTACCACCACCATAGATGGCCGAAGCCGACCATTTAACTATGAACTCGCCCTCAGCATCTGGATTCATCTCCAGCAGCGCGGAAGTGAATGAGGGGATGGCTTTACCGTTCGCCTATTCAGTATTAATATGTGCCTCCAGCACTGAGTGAGCATTCGCTGCACTTACCATTTGGCGGCGAACAAATGCATGAGGTTTATCAGTACTCTCTTTCACCGTCTTCGACCACTCTTTGGCTATGCGCTTGAATCCTGCACCTGGCATCCACTCGGGAATGTACCTCACTGATGAGGGAGAGAGGAGAGAATCAACGGTCATACAAGTCAGCAAAACCGGTCATTGATTTGAGGTACAAAACGTGACATACAGACTGGGACAAAGTCGACAAGCCATGCTCCTGGTGCTGCAGCGAGTGAAAACTTCATGAGCGCCTCTTCTGCTAGATCGACGAGGGGATCGTTGCCAGTCGGGTTTATCGTGTAACCATGTGACAACTTCAACACGATTCCACCAGCCAACCTTTATCACAAATCAATTGGAATAAGCTTGGCAGTGTGCCCATGACTCATGAAACGTACTTTCTAATATGATTTTGCAGCATGTCAGGTTGGGCGAGGACACGTGAGAGGAATCGACGCGTTTCGACTTCCATTAGCGGATTGAATTGCGCAACAGCGCTCTTCGAGCCGATGACTTGCGAAATATTCTTGCGGTATCCACGCAATAGCGGTCCGGAATTCAGTAATGCCAGTCCGTTTGCGAAGCCGCACATCTCCCCGGCAAACACAAATGAAGGTCTGTTGGAGTGGATGGCGGACTTCTTCTCGAGGAGGTCGTACGCGATTTGCGCATCGTTGATGAGAATCAGATTTTGCCCGAGGACTGACACTGAGCTTATTGGACCTATGTAGCATTCCGTGTCAAGAAGAGCGAACAGTGAACATTGCACACTAGTAGCAAGGAAGGAAATAACGAACCGTATAGTTCTTTATGCTTGGCCCAGTGAAGCCAGTCGTATTCTTTGGGGAGATCGAACAAGTTTCCGATCAGCGGGAGCGGCTTCGGCCCAGGAGGTAGATTCTTGCGACGCAATGATGCGAACACGAACTTGAGGATGTATAGGCAAAGAATGCTTAACGTGACGTTAGTTATGGAAATGACAACCATTTACGTAGATATGGGGGATGGAGAAGTGCGAATCCGAGGAGGAAGGCTGGGAGACATAAATACATGTTTGACGGTGGCGCTCAGTGTTTTGATTTCAGCATGGTTCCGAGTCTGTAAGATTGCTTTCCAATTGCGTGGAGCGCAGTATCATAGATAGCGCCTCGTATGCTTGATGCGTCTCATTATCCGCATGAGTCAAGAGCGTTGATGTCGCTTGATGCTCGCTTGATGATACGAAACCAGAATTTTTGCGCCGTGACCTTCCATATGGGGAAATGCGAGAGTTAACGTAATCTATCAGCGCTCGCGTGCCAACCAGTTTCACACGACTCCACGGAAGATGCCCGTCTTCAGATCTCGAGGCAGTGCGCGACGAAGGTACTGTATTTCCACAATCATTCGCATTCGCAGTTACTGTAGGAAGTTCTTTGATCCTCGACTCGAATCCCGCCAGGTCAACTGCACTGTTGCTTAGTGGGTAAACGGTCCAGTCAACGTTGCATGCAGGTCGCCGCCACCCGTCGCCCTCCCCTACAATCGATTCTGGTAACAGACCCGAACAGTACGAATACTTCGCACACGTATGTATGCATCAATGTTATCGAAAACACTCTTTCTTTTGCCCATTCCAATCCCAATTTCAGGGGCCATAAGAATGTTCGAGGAGCATTAAAGGGACCTATCACATTTCTTAATGGTATCTTCAGGCTACGAATAGCTGGTTGATGGGAGATGCGTCGTTCAGACTGGGGCAAAGATTTCCATACCTATACCCTCCAGGGGACAGAGGATTTCATGGGCGTCTTTTCTTCTTCCAAAACCCGCCTTCATCCCATTTTCTCCATATTAAGAAGCGAATTAAACCGATATGTTACAGACGTGTTTACGTCGACTCTTGCTTGCACCACTTGGTTGCTTTCCGTTTCAACAAACCTTTTTTCGAACGCGGTCAATTCCCTCCCGTCGTATCAAATGTGTCGAAGATATCGTCTTAAACAACCCGTGGAAGGGCAGGAAAATGCTGCGCCATTCGATCAAGGTGAATAGACATTCCCTCAGTTCAATCTCCTGTGAATCCCGGGTGACACATCTGTCGCAGACTTCTACTTGATTATGAATGTCGCGGTCGGTGGGACGAATGGCCGATTCCGAGATGGTCGAGGCAGTAAACCGTGGCTCGACGGCTCGCCCAATGCGTCTCGCAGTTTTCTAGTTACTTGACAGATTCAAACGCTTAGCTGCCACCAATTCCGGGCTGCAATATACGATTTGTCTAAAGCCCAAGATGAGTGGTAACCCACTTGGTCAGCTGACCCATAGAACGAGGCATGGCCATTTTTCTTGACCGAATTTAATATTTCGCTGACTCCCATGGTTTCAGTCAGCGACGCCGTTAAGATGCGGTAGAAGTGTAAATGATCAGATGCGACTGCCGCTTTGAACGAGCGAAAGGATGATGTAAGTCATGGTAAAGACAAGAACATTGATTATTTGAAGCATATAGATTGCGCCGGAATTCTCGACTTTGAGCTACTTTACACTCGGTTTTCGCGATGGACTTCATTAGAATATTCGTTAATAATAAATTAGTTGCGTTATTCAACCAACCGTACGAAAGTATGTACCGAGATCAAGACATGGGATAAAAGTAACAACATAAATACTGGTATGAAGACAACTACACGCATCATTATAGAGCATGACCTTCATAACGGACAAATCGTAACCGAACGGTGCTGTTGCCTGCGATAGAGCCCGTTATGTGCCCCTGCTTACTGCTTACAACTCTTTCAATACCGCAGCGTCATTCTCCAACGCCGGGTATTCCTCATCCACTGAACGAACGAGCGCTGCCGCCTTGTCAGAGCGCGGAGCTATGGTGCAACGGAATGGTTTGGGATGGCTGATGATCCCTGTCGTGAACTCGCATTCAGGGACAATCTCGACGCCTCGCTCGTCGCGTGCCTTGGTGATGTTGAACGCTGCGAGAGACATGGCAATGCCGAGAAATAAGGAGGAATCCGCGAGCTCCTTGCCTGGACAAATTCTGCGGAATCCGCTCGTTAACTACTGTGGTTGCGCATGACTGGGGGACACGGGACATACCGGCGACCAAAGCCAAAGGAGACGGTGTGCGGATCCCGCTCGGGTTGGGCACTGAGGAAACGCTCAGGTTTGAATTTGAATGGCTGATGATATGTCACAGGGTCGTGAGTGAATTGCCTAATGGCGAATCCAGCGTTAGATCACGGAGTCTTTCGGATGTGACCACATGGGCATACCAGATATTCGCCATGAGGATCGAGCCTTTGGGGATGTCATAACCTTTGTATTCGTCATCTTCCGAATTGACGTGAGGAAGACCTGCAAGCGAGCGGGCAGGTTATTATTCTGTATCGCGAACAAACGATGGACCTACCCATGGGACCGACAGGGTTCCATCGTAATACCTCCTTTACTATCGCTTCGATGTAAGGAAGGCTCGAACGATCTTGGCAGGATGGGAGGCGATCTGGACCGACAACGGCGTCCAATTCTGCTTGGCCTCTCTTTTGCACCTCAGGATTCAACACCGTGGCGAGATAGAACCCGTACAGGGCTGAAACTGTCTGTTTCGCGTCGCAACGACGTTAGCCCGCATAAGGAAAGTCGTGGTGTGTTTACTAACGGTGTCTGCGCCACCTCCATAAAGAGCTGAGGCGGACCATTTGATTGTGAACTCTCCTTCAGCATCCGGATTCATCTCCAGTAGGGTCGACGAGTATGATGGTATGGCTTTACCATTAGCCTATTAGCAGTTAGGTCATGGCCATACTGAGGACCGATCATTCACTCACCATTTGGCGGCGAACAAATGCATGAGGCTTCTCAACTAAGTCTTTCGCAGTCTGGGACCACTTTTTTGCGGTACGCTTGAAGCCTGCTCC
This sequence comes from Rickenella mellea, assembly GCA_004355085.1. NCBI lineage: Eukaryota > Fungi > Basidiomycota > Agaricomycetes > Hymenochaetales > Rickenellaceae > Rickenella > Rickenella mellea. The sequence continues at coordinate 297,045 of ML170191.1, forward strand.
TGGCATCCAATCAGGAATATACCGAACTATAGGAAGTATCAGTAGTCAATCAGACACTGGGTTCGGGCACGGGGCAAAGGAACAGATCGAAGAGTATACTTACGGATTGGGGCTAAATCAACAAGCCAAGCACCTGGTGTGGCGGCCAGCGAAAACTGCAAGAGAGCATCGTCTGCCAGATCGACGAGAGGATCATTGCCAGTCGGATCAATCGTGTAGCCGTGTGAGATCTTCAAGATAATTGCTCCAGCCAATCTACCCCGCCGGTCAGCCATGAGAGTCGGACGGTGAGTTTGGTACATACTTTCTAATGTAGCTGTGCAGCATGTCCGGTTGCGCGAGCACACGTGAGAGGAAGCGGCGCGTTTCCACTTCCACCAGGGGATAAAATTGTGCAACAGCGTTCTTCGTGCCAATGACGTGCGAAATATTCTTGCGGTGAGCACGAAATCGTGGTCCATAATGCAGTAATGCGAGTCCGTCCGCCCATCCGCACATCTCACCTGCAAAGACGAGCGAAGGTCTGTCGGAGTAAGTTGATGATCTCTTCTCGAAGAGGTCATAGGCGATTTGGGCATCATTGATGAGTATCATAGTTTGACCAAAGACCGAAACTGAGCTTATGGGACCTACGAACAGATTATCAGAACCAGTTCCATCTGAATTTGAGACAACAAACGAACCATAGAGTGCCTTATGTTTGGCCCAATGAAGCCAGTCGTACGCTTTCGGCAGATGGAGTAAGTTCCCAATGAGCGGGAGCGGCTTCGGACCAGGAGGTAGATTCGCGCGCTTCGATGGCGCGAAAAAGGATTTGAAGATGCAAAAACCCAGGATAAAAAGCGCCACGTCAACTGCAGTAATAACAGCCATGATATGCATAGATAGGTTATGTGGGTCACCAGAAGATAATATGAACGACTTGAAGAAGGCTGGCAGACATAAATACCTCAAGACGGTCATTTTCGGGGACCCGGCGGTTAACTTCGGGTATCAGGTCTACCGTCGCCTCATCCGAAAAGGCTAGGCTAGGCAAGCAGTGTTCAGTTAATTCAGTCACATCCCACCAATTGTTCAAAGCCGCAACTATTGGTTTGAAGCTCCTTTGCGCTTGCCAAACCCTACGCAAAAAATAACATATCAAGGTTGGCCTTGTCACCCGACGCTCACCCTCAAACTCGATCAGCTATAAATGGTTTTCATCTCCCCACCTCCATGGGACAAGACGGTTGGCCGTATGATGATCGGTTGCCGAACTGCCCGAAAGGTCTGTGGGTTCCCCAGTGCGGAACAGAGGTTACTACGGCACTTGTGTCCGAGAGTCCGGTTGGCAATGATGCGTTGACGCAGCCACAGTCACAAGTTGACCCTGCCAAGGTCATTGGTCCTCGGATGACAGGTGGCTATGCTAGTGCAAGCACATCGGTGTCTTGACACCGTCCGAGAATTCTCGTAGCACTGAATGTTGTGGACCGTCTGAGGTTTTGCGCAAAGTGGCCGATGACGCTGATGAGACCGAGATAGACACTAGATACACTCAAATGTCGCTCGAGCTAGTCGAATGGAAAACCTTAGGGGACCGGTGATAAAATTCCCGACTAAGTCCACCAGATCGTATAATTGCGCAGGGAGGGCGGAAGGAAATAAAGCCTCTAAATTTCCTCCAAAGAGTGAACGAGAGATCACATTAGTTGATAGCAGTGGCCATTCCCGACATATGATTACCGTAACTCTTCCGTGTGTCATTACCGCAGTGCTTTGTCGGTCGCCATTGGTGTGAGCACTTGAAGACAGAGTCAAAGCGGATGGTTACCATACATTTGAAACGGTTGGCATGCAACTAGTACTGGACGCACCCAATCGTGTTAGAGACTTGCGACCGAGTGGAAGACAGGGCTGCACCAGCGTAGACTTCATTGGCATTCCATTCTTCGGATGGAGTCAGGGTAGTTGCCATTTCGAGGTATTTCTAACACATAATACCACCATTATTATAATCACTTTAGAGAAATGCATCTTGGCGCAGAGTGGCCAGTTCCACGTTCAAGTCCGCGTAATAGTCGTGTTGCGTTGTTTTCAAACCCCGACTCATAATCACTGCCAGCGGGCTTCAATTTGAACACCGTGACAGACCAATGCGGGCAGCGCCGCCGTAGTGAGCATAACTTGAATATTATGACTACTTACCTCATTTCCTAATGGTTCGTCTCACGATTAAGAGGACCAACACAGACCATGTCTACGACGAACGACATACCGGGTTTCGACGTACGCTGAGGGGAATGGTGTCCGGCACGAGCAAGTGAGACGGTGCATACAACGAGTGATGGCAAATTACTCAACCCGCTGTAGATTGTAAAGTAAGTAAATGAAAATACACATTATTCTTTATCTAATGACCACGGTGAGACTCAATTTCAATAGGTTATCGTTCGCTCTGACTAGGTTTGGACTTTGGTAAAATTGTCATTTTCGCAATAGAGATCTACTGTGGCCGAATCGGTCAACCTCGGTCAACCTGGGACGTTGATGCACGTTGAGGTCACTTGATGACACATATTCGAAACGAGACCGTTTTACAAGACTCAATATGGGGCAGTGTGCCCCGCAATTCCTAGGTCGGTTGGGTCAGTTCGGTCAGGTCAGTTGTCTAGGCGAGGCGTGGCCGACCTGTGGATGGGGAAATGCGGGAAACTGTGGCAGAGAACACCCAAGCCGCGCCACTGATCGTTCCTTTCCTCCCTAAGAATACGTCTCGCTTAGAGCAAAACAAACTGATGGCCGAACTGACCCCACCAACGTAAGAATTGAGCAGCGCTTTTGAAAATCGCGATATCAGTAAATCCAAGGTGGTTCTCTGCTTTTGCATGTATGGGAATCAAACAACATGATCAGTTTATCTTTACCGACTGTAGCTGGGGATATTTTGGCCGGGTTTCGAGCGGAAAGTCCTGCTAAATGACATTCCGACTGAAAGGGCGGAAAAATTAATAATAAAATGAGACGTGTAGATTCTGTATGTCTATTTCTCCAATGGAGATGCCCGACTCGATCGTCTTCAGATCTCCTCCACGCAGCGCGACGGAGGTATCCTGGCAGGTCTCCTTAAAGGAAATCGACGCCCGGAAGATCTTCTAACTCCTCAGAGCGGTTTCGACGCAAGGTCCGCAGGCCAAACCACGTAGTTGCTCGGTCGGTAAATGGCCCAGCTAACGATACGTGCAGGTCAGCGCCACTGCCCCGTCGCCCAACCCAACAATCGATGCTTGAACGTCTCCTGCCGTTTCTTCTCATGCTCCTTCGTCTCCTTTTCCTTCCTCTGATCCACTCGCTCTAGCTCTTCCGGTTCTGCCACCTCAGCTCTCCCTCGTTCCTCTTTCACCCCATCTGGTGTCGCCCGCGTAACACCAGCGTGCGCACGTTCCGGCGACGTCACTTTGAGTTTCCTGGCCTCCCTCGCCCTTGCTCTCTCAGCCTTCTCCTTCCTCTCAGCCGCAGCCCTATCCGCCTCCTCCTTCGTCCTCTCGGCCTTCTCCGCCCTCTCCATCTTCTTCATCTTCGCAGCTTCTCGTGCCTTCGCGTGTTCGGCCTCCCTAACCTCCTTCGCCTCCCTTTTCGCCCGCGCGGCTTCCTCAAGAGCTAATTTGCGCGCGGCGGCTTCGGCAGCTTCGGACGCGGCTATCCTTGCTTTGTGCGCTGCGAGTTTTTGCAGGAGGCGTTCCCGCTCTGAGTCCTCCTCCTCCACCCCTTCTTTTACGACCTCTGACGCAGGCGCAAGTGATGTGGCAGACTCCGCGACTTCTTGCTCCGGAGAGATGTGGACGCGTCCCATGATCGCGTCGAGCGCTTCGGTGCGTGAGAGGCCCGCGAGGATGTCTGAGATCGCGACGTCTGGTGTAGGTTCGCCGTTTAGTGGTGTCGTCGGAGAATGCGAGAGCGGGATGTTGAGAATCGCACGATTCCTGTCGAGAGCGAGCGCCATGCTCCGTGCTGCTGCCTCCGTTCTCGTCTTGGGAACTTTAGAAACCGCCGCCGCCGAGTCCGATGAGAATGACGATGATGAGCTGTTGTTGTTCGCAAACCCGCCCCAGCTGACGAAAGCTTGCGCGAAGTTCTTCTGGGATGGGCGAGGTATGACGTCACGGTGTCGGTCCACGAAAGTGCGTTTTATAGCTGAGCAGGCAGACGTCCCAGTCAGAATACATGACGACGAAAAAAGTAGAAAAAATAGCTCACCAGATCGTACGAGGGCAACATGCATAACCTCGTCCCTCCGGGATCCTTGACGATCTTTCTGACCGCTTGCACCTTCCGGCGCGTTCTCGTGTCGCGGGAGTAGATATGGTTGGATATCGCTCAGGCCGACTCCTCCTGGCTTAAATGGGTCCAATTGCGGAATGGGGACCTCGATAACGTAGTTATCAACAATTTCCTTGAGTACCTCCGGCGATTCGACCTCCACGAAAAAGTATGGCTGATATTGAAGCTTGCTGTCCAGGTCCTGTTGGGGAATGAGGTATTAGAACGCGTCATTCATCCAGTAACATCGAGGTGGGGTAGATAGAAATGAAAGAAAGAAGTTGAAGAGAACGTACCCTAACGAAACGAAAGTCCTTCAGCGGCCCAAATCTCTTCTCAACCTCTCGGACGATCGCAAAGGCATGCGCCATCGTCTGCACGCCGAGCCATGGCCGGACTAGTAGATATGGACTAGACGGGTCCACACCTCCCTTCGGTGCCCCGGGAACACCAAAATCCAGAGTCGACGCGTAGTCTCCCACTGTTGTAGGTGTAACGTGCTCCGTCGCCGCACGGTCGAAGAGGCTCAGTGATTTGTGTATAGGCCGTATTTGATGTAATTGGATGATACTATGTTTGCTGATGGAGAAACGCAGACCGTGACATGTCCTTATGCGACCCAGAGCGAGCGCCATCTATGCAGGACCAAGGGAAGAGAAAACGCTTGCAAAATTGAGAATCGATGCAAAAATGGTCGGTCTTGAAGTAAACTAACGTTCTGGAGGGTACATGCTTTCCTAAACATTCACATTCAGTATTGAACCTCGCCTCAGTCGCGCAGATGGTGCACCTTACTGTATGTCCACGGGTCAACGGCGTCGGAGAAAATTCTGAATTGTGACGTGACTAGGCAATTGTGTAATAATGTCACGCCGCGTGACATTTCTCCTCTCTAGGCGTCAACATGGACGTCATCAACAGATTCCTGCGCTACACATTCGTGCAGAAATTGGAGTGCGAATTCTTTAAAATTCCACAATTTTCATCCTCACAAATACGACGCATTTTACTTGCTTAGCGCGGAGATGGGAAAAATCAGTCGGGTCCAACCGTGAATGCAGCTGAATTTTCCGGCTTGATTCACGGTCCATTCATGTTCGATGAAAGGTGGATCATGACGCAATATTGGTTCATCATAAGTGCAAAAATTCTTCCAGATTTTGATGTTGACTTTTGCTGAGATCCAGCGCAATCCAGCGGCAATCACCTCGACAAGTGCATCCATCCTTGGCTCAACTTGAACAATGAAAGATGAACAGTTCAAAAACATAATTTAAGTCATAGCGATGCATGATAATTACAATTGAAAGAAGAATGCGAGGAGTGTGGAGTATAGATAATGAATGCTATGTAAATGTGATCTAAATAATGGTGAATGTCATATGAGTGTAAATTATGATTCTTAAAATGCAGTGGGGATCGTCTCTATGGTTCGTGATCATAATAAAAATACGTGCCAATGAATCCATTAATATTATGCCATGCAGTGTGTCGTCGTTGAAAGCGTCAAAGCGAATATGATCCAGAAAAAATGATGGTGACGGTGATGGTGAAAGAAATAAAATAGTCGTTCAATATTTCGTTTGGTAGCGGGCAATGAGTGCGCTCCGCCACTGATGGAGAAACTCCTCTTCGGTGCCCGGGTTGCGAATGTTAATGACCATGGATACAAGAGGTTGGTCCGGCGTATAACCAGCGACGTTCCTGAGGGATCGATGGCTGCAGCTCCCGTTGGGCACCCAGGAGATGGTGATGTACTCTGGCCGCTCCGGCGGCCATACACCACCCCAGACGAACCTGCCGCTGAGTCTCTTCTCGGCTTCGTAACTCTCGGGAGGAGGCCATGCTCTACTGCCGATTTTCGCGTGTCTGATGTTCGAGGTGATTGTCTTCCAGCCCCGCTGTCTTACACCCAGCGACCTGTCGCCCTGAAATCGATCGTCAATAACGGAAAGAAGGATGGAGCCGAGAGAGAAGGCCTACACGTCTAAACGTCTCGAAAACATCATTCACGGTCCAGTGTACGGCCGCCATCATAAAGTCGTGAACTGGACAAGGTGATTAGTGTCATCGCGATTGTAGCACATGGTGACTAACGACTCACCTCTACAGCGAACTTGCGCCTTGTGATAATCCTTACAGAAAAGAGGAAGGCATTGGCCCGGATCTTTATATGGCGAGGAGGTCACCTTCATAGTGTCTAAAGAACAATCGTACAGGTTGGTAGCAAGGTGACGGGGACGACGGAGGGAACAAGGCGTTTTCGAGGACAAGACCCTGGGAGATAGCGAAGAAGGTGGAAAGGGACACTCCATCAATTTGATCGAGTTGGTAGCCGAGGGCGCATTTGTCTGGCCATAAAAGGTCTCCACGACGACAAAAGAGAACAAGACGTCGTATTGCAGGTCTTTAAGGATGGCTATAGGTCCATGATGACGAAGCCTTTTGACAACAAGAATGTTTGTTTTTAGACGCCCGTCGGATCAAACAGTGCTTCGCCTTTCGCACGGGACAAGAGCACCACATAGCCCAAGTCCTGTGCTATGAGACGACCATCGTCAGTCAGCCATCTCAACTCCTATGAGTACTTCGACTTTGTACCAAAGTAGCAGGTTCAAAGCTCTTCAAAGTACCAGCACTTCCATTCGGAGAGTTACAAGGTGAAGTCGTCCTATCGCCTTGTTCTTAGAGTTGAAAGAATAATGCGTGCCTCGGTAGATCAATACAAGGCGATCCGCGTCTTTTAGAGTGGCGTGGCGCACAGGTGAAATTCGAAGAGCTTCCGTCCCATGATGTACAATGCCTCTTACGGCAATAGAAGCTTTGCTCGAAGTGGATGCATCGTCCAAAGCACGAGGATTTCAAGGCTTGCCTAATTCGAACACGAAAGGTGACAAGATACAAGACTGCGATTGGAGTCTGCAACTGTGCTTCACTGTAGTATGGTTACACATCAGAGTAGGTCACCATTGCTTTCGGAGATTGTGCAAGCGGCTATCAATCCGACATGACCGCTGGGCGATGCACACCAGTGATGATGCGCCATAACCTGCTTCTCAAGCACTGCGGAAGCAGAGGAGAATCGTCAGACAACAAGTCGTCGGCGCATACTTCTGTCAAATGGAACCCAGCTTTCGATTGTTAGAGTTTCATTAAGGCCAATGGTGGAAGATCAACGCTTTTATTGTGCGCACGGGCAATTATCTTCAATTTTCCCAGGAAAGTTTGACGGACACGCGTCATCACAGAAGGGAGATAAAATTTTAGCGAGCTGGCTTGGCGGTCCCCGAAAGTACAAAAGGATCGAATTTTGACTGTGGACGCAGAAGGGATCAAACAAGGTGTTTAAAGGGTTTTGTTCCTGTTTGTTGTTGTTCAACCGCATTTGGCATGGTAACTGCTCAATATGGTAATTTTAATCCAACAATTGCGCGACTCCACGAACCTTTCATAAGCGAGCTTCCGGATCAATGATGGATGATGCAAAACGTTGTACTTCTGAAGATACAGCAGAAGTTTGTGACTATTTACGAAAAAGCGTTGTTGATCGCGGGCAACATGAAAAAATAAACGTAAATGCGTCGTGATGTATCAATGCAAAGCCAATTCGTGGTAAAAAGCCACAGAGGCGAACGTCTATTTGTGAGGAATGTACAGCAGGGGATGATTTCTAAATTCAAAGATGGAAGATATCCGAAATTTGGCTCGAACTCGACGGGGTCCAAGGATCAAACTCAAGGCAGCTAGTCGTTGAAATGCGCAATCCATCTGTTCAGCCAGAAAATACTATCGCACGAGAACTTGGCTGGGTTGCAATTTACTGCGGGCTGCATCCGTCTTTGTACGGATGCTGGTGTGCACCAGCAGAGAGAGCCGACTGGGAGGAACTGTGACACACAGGACAAGTGCCTGGGGCAGCAGGATGGACGATTTTCTTGACCCCAGAAGGATTTAAGCATCTGCCGGTTGACCCGCACTGATGCTCAAATTCAAAATGCCGCGGATGAGCCCAGCAAAAGTATTCCTCGCATTCCCTCCCAATACTAAATCCCTGTTAACGAGAGATCAAGTGATTTAAAAGCAGGAAATTCACACGGAGCAATGCACTCACTAGAGGTTTCTCGTGGGGACAACCCGGAAACACACGAACGTGTCTATTTATTATGCAGGAACCACGACACGGAGGTCCAGTTCGTGGAGGCACTGAATTGACGCAAGTCTTCAGCGGGTCTCCGGATGATATTAGAGAAATCTCCACGTACGCTCGCGATTAATTGAATTGCGACAATCTGGGCAGGGAACTGGTGCCTCATTTATCAGTAGTTCTATCTTGCTTGGCTTCGTACAGTTCTTTACGCAATCGGCGCTTTCCACAACGTGTGGGGCTGGTAACCAGTCGTGTTGGGCATCTCCGGTGCAATACACCGCTCGACAAGCGTTCAACACCCATTGGGGACGGTATGCAGTCAGCTCAACAGAAAAGCGAGTTAATTAAGCGAAGATTCGTGCGACGGAGAAAAACCGAACCAATCGATGGCACCGGCAGATTTGGGCTGGCACCTTGAATATGCACCCATACGGACATGCTTTAACGTGTGGAATTGGCAGGCCGCATTTCATGGGGTTTGGCATTACAACAGATGGGAACGCGTTGACGGAGCGAGTTATTGGCTGCGAAAAGAGACGGTGAGTTGCTTCAACGGTGTTGCATTTTCGACTGGCTGAGGATACCTTTATACGTGGTCGTGTTGCCACCTATCAGTACTGTTAGCGTCAGAATCATGACGAAACTACTTGCCAAGGGTGAAAAAGGGCTAGCCACACAAGGTTGTCTATGGTTTGTAACAAGGCTCCGCAGTACAAACTCGAGAAGAGGTGATCCACATTATTGCGATGCACACAAAGTGGCCACAGTATTGCTTCCACCGCGTCTGAGTCGGACAGGTGCAGTACTCCAGTTAAAGGATTCAGAGGCTAAGCGACGTGAAAGCGTTCTTGGAGTCATCGAGCGAGAGGTCCACCAAAGAGACTGGTTAATGTGGAGACCGAAGGGACACAGAAAATTGCCCAATGAAGCCAAAGCTGGCGCCAAAGAAACAAGGAGTTTTCTTTAGAGAATACGAAGCACCAGGTACGATGACAGGATTGAACAGTTGGCGTCCTTTGAGGCCAGGGCTATGCTGGTGGTGTGGTGGCAAAGAGTGCATCGGCAGCGCTTGGATGACACGTTCATTCCAAGTAAGGCAAGTTCAACAATTACGTCATCCTTTTCCTTTCCTCTGTTTTCCATGGGGTTCAAACGCCCGCGACCCCTCGCGCAGACCTCATCTAGTTCATCGATACCTGAATCACATAATTTCAAACGCGCAAGAGATGCAGAACAAGCACCGCTATTTGCTGTACCAGTTTACATTATTCAAGCCAAACTGGACGCTGAACAAATTGACGAAATGGTCGATCTGGCAGAAGATGCTGGCGCAATCATAGTAGGATCTCCTGAAGAAGCCGACGTCCTTATCACCGCGATATCCATGCGTAAAAGATTGGAAAGGCATGTTGATTGGAACCTTGCTGTTCGTCGCAGAAATATGCTTCCGTAACCTTATCTCATGATGGAGAGCGGTTTGAGCAGAAAGAGAAGGCCGTAGTGACCCCCCAGTGGCTCTATGAGTCTGCAAAACTTGGAAAGACGGCACCATGTGGTGACTACGTTGCCATACAAGACCTTCATGACACCTCCGTCAGTCATTGCCCTGGCAATGATTGTACTGGCTGTCCGAACTGCGCCTCACAATCATCAAGTTCCATGACACCAGACCCTGCGGATGTAATACCGGTCCCTACTGATCCATTGGGTGGGCGGCCTGCACCAACACCGCAATTGGACCATCTTGCGCATTATTGTGTCCAGCGTGCATCACCTCTGACCTGTCCAAATCAGCGTCTTGTAGAAACTCTCGCTATCGTTCGTCGATCGCGTGAACTAGAAGGTGAGGCGCGTAGTTCCTTGAGCTACCAGCGTGCCATTGCCGTGCGTCGTTGTATCTATTTGGTGGTCCAGTTCATAAGTAACACGGTGTTGTCAGGGTCTTAAAGGTCTGCGCGTATACTACAAGTTTGCTATCCAATAAATGACATGCGCGACAGCATACCCCATCCGGATCACCTCTCGGAGACAAGTTGCAGAAATACCCTTCGCCGGATCGAAGATCCAAACTATGGTACGTATTCGCTTTAAGGTTGTGGCCTACCGCGTTTTGGCCTTAACTACGAGTCAACAACTGAAGCAAATGGTGAACTAGATAATGGAATTTGTTGACACAGGTCAAATCGGCGAAGCCGGTACGTCAGTTGCAATTTTTCCCTGATTTTTGCTCTCTCGTTCTCCGAATACTGGCCACAATGAGCCAGAGTTTTGCCTGATCCGGTAACACGACAACATTTTTTCAGATTGACGTCATTTCTACTTGCGCGTCCATGTTTTTAATTTCATTCACGTCACCTTCTCCTCGATCTATAATCCACGATCAGATTGACTGACCTACGCACTAGTGAAGATTGCCAGCTCTGAGCGTTTCCGCTCCCTCAACACATTTTCCAGCGTCTACGGTATCGGCCCAACGACCGCTCGATCTCTCTACGATAAGGGTCTACGGACCTTCGAACAATTAGAGCGCGCATACGAGATTGATCTCGAAAGAGATGCAGAGATGAAGGAGGCTGCGTTGGCTGAGACTGTGAGAGAGGCAACTGCAATTGAACGAGGTCATGAATCGGCGGGGCATGGACAAGCGGAGGATGGGACCGTGAAGGATGAAGAGGATACAGTAAAGGAAGAGGAGACCTTGGGCGATCTGGTTTCACATGCGAGTCTCGCGCCAACCGCGTTTGGATCACATTATAGGAATGACGAAGAGACGGAAGAGAGTGGAATCAGGGTTGGAATCCGGTTACATCATGATTTATCAATGAAGTCAGTTTTTATTTTTATTCACGCCATTTATCCGCGCTTACGTCCATGCTGACTGTCGACCCCCTCTATTCAAAATATACCCGACTTGTACTGTGCAGGATTCCCCGTGGGGAGGTTGAAGAAATGTGCCGTATCGTCACGGCAGAGCTGGAACAAATTCAGACAGGCTGCATCCACACTATCGTTGGCGGGTTCGTTTTACGTTTTCCTATACGCTGGGTCACGACTCATAAAATTGTCTGATAGATATCGGAGAGGGAAACCCGAAAGTAATGACGTGGATATCGTGTTTACCCACCCCGAGAAAGGCAAGGATCGCGGATTGTGCCAGAAATTAGTTGATCGATTACGACAGCGAGGTACGAAAACTGTTCACGCTCATGCTCTGTCGTAATAATGACTCGTATATATGGCAGGAATGGTCACTCATGTCATGCGTAAGTTCCTCAGACCTTCTAACTTCCGAAGGAAGAAAATTGAACCGTTCTAACGTAGACTTGTCATCATTTCGCGCTCCAAATTCTATGAAGAGGTCTCATTGGGACTCGTTAGAGAAATCCCTCACTGTCTTCGTTCTTCCTCCTTCCTCGCCATTCTACTCGGGTACTCGGAGAAGATTGGATCTGATTTTCGCACCAGCAGAGGTTTATTGGTGCGCGGTCATTGGGTGGACGGGGTCGACGATGTTCCAGAGAGATCTGAGGAAGTGGACAAAGGATAAACGGTAAATCAACTTCATTATCGTTTCACCCGCAGCGACTAAGTATTTTGTTTTCCCGACAGTGGGTGGAAATTTGATAGTTCAGGAATGTACGGCACTCTATACCTGTTCTACATGACATAAACTAATGTAGCGTGTCGTATTGCAGGGTTCGCCTGTCCGATTCCAGTCCGGTTTTGGCGAAATCAGAACTCGAAATCTTCGAACTCTGTGGACTCGAATGGGTCGACCCAACGCTACGAAACGCCGATGCGTAAGCGGAAGTCAAATCGCACTTGCTGTGCCAATATGTGGAATTTTTTTTTTGCAACTTGTAATAGTTGATCGACTTTGAATATGTTGTAGCTTTTTTGTTTCTCATGTATTGCAACGAAACAAAATATTTTGCACTGAGAATGGGCGTGTCCTTGCGCATGGCAAGGGTGTTTATTCCCATCACCGAAAATATTCTCAATGTATCCCACCATTATATCGTCCTGCGGGCGATACACGAGTCAGCATGGAATCGGTCTCAAGTCACAACTGACTTATCATGTTCTTATAGCCAAAGAAAAGGGTGCGGGGAAATTTCACCCTACTTCATGACTGTATCTGTCAAAAAGGCATCGGATTAGAGCAAGTCAAATTCGAAGTCGCAAACAGCTGTAATATTTACAAAATCAAAAACTTTGCGTACGGGGAATCGAACCCCGAGCGAGAACCGCCCGCACTCACACAGCCGTTTTGGGGGGCGCGGAGCGCCGTATGCGAGCGCAGCGAGGCCCCCACGAGCGCCAGCGAGTGTCCCTGGGCCGTGGTTCGAGCGCAACGAGCGCAGCGAGGACCCGACGAGTTTTGGCGCGGCAGCGCCGTATTGCCTCTTTGGGAGTGGCAACAGTGCCACTCACACAGCCACTGTTTGGGTGGCGTATACGAGCTCAGCGCTCAGCACCTGTCCCTGGCGGTGGTTCGAGCGCAGCGAGGACCCGACGAGTTTGGTAGGGCGTTGCAGCGCCATATTACCTCATTGAATGGCAACAGTGCCACTCACACAGCCACTGTTTTTGGGATAGGACGCTCGCAACCATCACGCAACGCTTCCGCACCGTCCACCACGACTCGGCTTCTTGGTGCTGTGCTCTCAGTTCGGGTATGTGTGGACCGACCATCGATGCGCACATCCACGCAAGGCTCTGAACACAACACGCAAGCTGTGCCTGTGGACAGAAACAGGAGAGCTCGTCAAGAACGACCTCCATGCTCACGGTCAGAAACAGGAGGCTGCTCGAGCCCCAGGAGCGAGTGGCTCGCGTATGGTGATCAGCAATCGCGTATAGGATTGTCTTTTTTCTTTAGTTCACTCTAATCGTCGTGATCGCTTCAAGTTTTTTTGCATTCAGTGCTCACAGTGCAGGCGATTCGTTACTTTCCATTCACCGTAAAGCTTTCGCAACTACCACGGCACCATACTTCCCAACACTGCCACATCTGCTTCTCTGGCTTCTGTTAATAAATATGATCCTTGAGTTATCACTGTGCAGCGGTTAAGCTGTCTAAGATCCAAACCAGCGAGGTGCTACCCTCGCGAGCTCGTCGTTATATACATGTAGGCGCATATAACTAGAATATTCTACCAACTACTTAGTCCTTCCATAATGAGTAATCCGATGAATAATCCATCGCGAGAATATTCTGGTAACCTCCCAGATATTCCATATTGAATATTCAACAGCTTCTTCCTCGTAGCGTCTACTTCTCGTTCTCGACCTCCTCGGGCTCACCACCAGCTTACGCAAGACACGCGATCACGTGACCTTACTCGCTTCCACTCGTCTCTTCCACTCGTCTCTCTTTTACCAGCAACCACCTCCATCCATCATGCCCAGCTCCTCCGCCAGCAAGAACACTACTGCCAGGCAGCTCATTCCGGTCAAAGCCAAGGTTCCAGAAGACGAAAGACTGCCGGTAACGAGCAACACAACGGGCAAGTCCATACCTGGTCCCGACGCTTGTAAGCGTCTGGACAAGATTATCGACGGCCGCGAAGACATCGAACCCATGTATGCTTTACTACATCCAACTCTTCCCTATGCTCATTCTGGGACAGTCTCGCCCGCTTAGGCATGTCGATCAAGTCGGCCGGCAAGCCATGTCGTTCTACCACCATCGGCCCAGCGAACGGATCTAAGGAGGACTCGAATGAGAAAGGGACAGAGTACGTCTCATACCCTCATCGTCATACTCTCCTCACCACTTCTATACAGAGTCATTTCAGTCGGTGACTCCGAAGACGAGCAGGTGGGCATATATCCATGCGCATATGCGTGCATTTATTCACACCATCCTCCCAGGAGAAGAACGACACTGTCAACAAGCACTGCGTTTAAGGTCTTCCTAGATCGACTTCGGCTAGCTCCAAAACTCTTCACAAGGCGAAGTCATATTGCACTACCCATGGGTTTGTGGATATATGGAGTAAACTAAGGCTGAACGCGAGTCACAAATACTCGTGGATCCAATGAGTTTGGATCTGTGGGAAACTCGTGGGTATGAGTCCATGCAGATCTGGGTCATAGATATTTTCTCTGTGGGTATACCCATGAGT
>ML170192.1:0-58969 GCA_004355085.1 Rickenella mellea
TCACCACAGTTCCAGATCACTTCAGAGATGCTCATAGCACTTACTGGCATGTGTATGTGTGTTTGGATTTGCTATTTCATGGCTAAGCTGTGGCAACTTTTGCTTTTTCAGTTTTTCTCGCTCTCCCTTGACTCCTCCGAGTTCCCCACAACTTCTATAACGTTCAGAATACAATTCTAAAAAGGATTACATTAAGCGTAATATCTAGAGCACAACACTTGTTGTCTGCAGTTTATACCATACATGCAATGAATAAAAATATGTTAAAGCTACAAGTCGATCAATTCCATGACAACCGGAAATTCTTCTCGTCCGACTCTACACGTGAATAGAACCATACCCGACGCATCCACTCTGGTGGAAGATTGATAAATTGATGGACTTGCTTTCCGATCTGAGTTTTGCAATTGCGAGTGTCCTTCTTAGCACAATTGTGCAAAAACGTCAGCTTTGTCGGTTTGCTGGGTTGGCTCCCCATGATGGATGAAAAGCCGTGGTTGCAGCAAACATTATACATCGTTCTGCGTTTGTCTGCTGATGATCCCTCCTCGAACAAAACACAGCGGACTGGGTTGAACGATGGTGTCTGCCAGGGTAAGTGGATTGCGTTGGGGTACGTTGGGAGTTGGTGTGACGGGAAGTGAGTAAGGAAAGGAACGGCGGCATCAAATGCCACGGTGAGGCGAAACGATTGATCGCCAGCATGCGAACGGTGGACATAGCATGTGAGGGAAGAGTCAACAGAGCCGTAGGAGAGTGTGGGAGCAGAGGGATGGTGGAGAAGCGTGTCCCGGACATTTAGGGAGACAAGGTCAAGATTGCCAGGAAGCAGGGTCGGGAGGAACGCTCGGAGAACGGGCTCATTGATGATGTTGTGAGGGTATAAGAGGCGCCTTGTACTGGAGAAGTTCTCTACAGTGATGGCGTAGTCCATCCCATCAGCACAAAAATGTTTCATCGCGTTACCCTTCGCCACGACGATGTGGTGGCAGCGATCACATGTTGCCCATCTCCAACACACAGAGATGCTGAGATCCACCGTACACTCCTTGATTTTTGCCAGCTGAGAAAGGTCAGAGATGGCCTCTGCGAGGAGCTCGGGAATTCGAGCACGTTCTTCCTCCGTGCATGCGCGGAGATTGTTGGTTGGGTTGACAACTTGTTTCGCAGCTCGATATGCGGCGTGCTTCTCCATAAGGCGAAGGCGGGCTCGACGTATACTTTCCTGGGACTCGGGCGTTCTTCCCAAAGCATTGGCCGATGCGATGATGTCAGTTCCATCGCTTAAGCCCATGAACCATTCACGGAATTCGACGGAATCATACTTCCACGGGAAGGGGATAAGGTAGTTCATGTTTGGCGTGTTGCCAAGATCAACACGCTCCCGCTCTAAATCCACGATCTTCTCAAACTGCGCTTGACGAGCGTCGGGACCGTTAGCTGCAAGGACACAATTTTCGCGATTCACGGGACCTCGGGTGACGGAAATACCTGCTCCCGATCCCTTTACGTGGCGCAAATGCGTGTGCACCCACTCGCGTTTCCGAAGCGACGATGACTGAGCTAAAAATGTGTCCATAACGTCGGAGTTCTTAATAATGTCTTCAGCCTGTTTGCGAATGGCTTTGAGACCCGCAACAAAAGTGTCCTTCGATGTGCGATCCATGGGTGTCTTCTGGTGCATGTCCACTGCAACTGCAGTCATGACATCGGCGAGGGCTTGGCTCAAATGTTGCAGCCCGCATCGATCGGCGTACTCTCTGGGCTCGTATTTAATGGAGCCATCATCACGAATAGCCACATTGATCGCATAGTCGGTGGGACCTGGCCCATAGCGGACAATTGGGAACTTCAATAGCTCCGCCAAAAAATCCTCCCCGCTGAACTCTGCTGGTTTCTTGTCGGATGGCGGGCAGGGGAGCAGTCTGTTGAGGTTGGATGGGGATTTGCCAGCCAAGAATTCGGTGGGATCCTTGACATCATCCCAAATGGTCAGTAGCCGAAACTCCCGAACCAGATGCGTCACTATGCCAGAGGCCGAAACCAAGACAAGCGGTTTGATCTCCCGTAGAATCCGACTCAGGAATAATACATCCCAGTTGAGATGTTTGTGGATGCGAGTGACCCGCCATAGATCGATGTGTGGCCCAAAATATTGTGCCACCTCGTCGCTAGACAGGCTGCCATGACGAGGAGTTGTTGGTTGAGTGAGGGAGCGGATGTGGCGTCGCATACGCAGACCATGACCAATCGTAGCCCCAAACATTCCATCCACAGTGCCGTCAAAGTCTTCGCGCGTGACGTCTTTCTGTATTGTAGCGAGGGGAACCTCGCCGTCGACTTTTCTGATTGAATCGGCCGCGTTCCTCATGGCATGCTCAAGCGACTCTGCAGAAATTGTGTCTGCCACGGGCTTTGTAATGGACGCACTTGCGCCTCATCCTTATAACGGTTCCGTATCGTGCCCGTGAGCTCATTGTCGATTGTATCACCGAGGTTAAATTTCGGTGCCATCTCTAATGCTCTCTTGACTACCTCGCGATGATGGGCTGGAGGTATGAAGACAGGGTTCCATGGCGCCCGCGCCGAGTTGAGCGCGGCGTCAAGCAGGCATACTATGGTGGCAGATTCGGTCTCGGAAATGGTCGGGTTTGTTCGCACCTCCAATGGACCTGAAACGACGTAGTCAAGAAGGGGAATGCGGTACACAGTGAACTCGTATCCCGTCGCTTTCGTGAAATTCAAGACACGACTGTGTTCTGGATTCAACGCGTCATCCTCGGCGCGGGATGTGTGAGTGCCAGCGATACTATAGCCAATATATGGCAAGTGAACGGGTTTGTTGGCGGGGAGACCGAGGTCGAGCTCTGCAAGGGAAGAGAGGTGGTCAAATAAAGTGTCCGTGGCCCCTTTGTGACGTTCGCCGTAAGCCTGAGCGACGGCATCTTCCATTTCATCCGGTGAAGTACCAGCAAGTGCAAGTAGAAAAATTGCATGGGGCAGGTCGGCTGGGAAATCAATGAGGTATTGAATGACGGCGGTGCGGAACGCGTAAACGTTGTCGAAAGTCATTATGCGAACGTAGTAAAGTGCTTGGCAATTATTTTCATTAACTTGCTTCGGAGAGAGCATACCAGTTGCCACGAGTTTCTTGATGTCGAAGGAGAGCGGGTGCGTGGTGAAATCGCGCAGAAGCGGTTCAACTCTAGCGAGACGTGCCCAGAGGGGATTGGTGGGATGAATCGTTTCAAGAGAGTCGTGCTCTCGAGCGCGAAGGATAATTTGCGGATATGGAGAGTGGGTGGCAAGTGTACGAAGCTCGAGGTGATTGGTGGCTTTGATGTTGAAGATTTCCGCATGAACGGTTGCCAGCACCGTATTTTCTTCATCCGTGAGTGTCCTGCCTTCGATTGGCTTTCCCGCTCGCCTTTCTCTTCGCATTGCGTTCTTTTCTTTTCTTGCCTCGTCCCTTTCCTCCGCTGTGTACTAAAAAAAGGTGAGCGGCTGCTGGTATCCGTGGTAATGATACTCACTGGCGCAGGCCCTTTCCTCTTCCCTTTACCGACATCATTAGTAGTGGAATTATTAGCCTGTTCAAACGATGAGTAATGAACCGTGAAGTAGGAATGACGCCTACCTTAGCAGCCTTTGTCTCTTTCGGTGGTGGTATATTGTCTTCCGAGTCGTCGTCGCTCTGCAATACGGTGAGTGATTGCGATAGGAAGACAAATTCAAACCTCACAAGCTCAATTGCGCAATTTGTCTCTGGTGTTGTAGGTTCGTCTTCTGAAGTATTCTGCACGGTGATTAATCCTTGAACGCAATAAACGTATTTTACACTAACAAGTTCAATGATATCATTAAAGTTATTAGAATTCTTAACCGACCGACGTTTAGTATACGGACGTGACTGTATGCTATCGAAAGTGCACGTACCGATGCGAGCTTCGTGGTGATTTCGGTCGGATTTGTTACATTCGTCAGTTTCTTCGGTTTGCTGGGTCCGGCTATTTTTTCGATGATGTTATCATTATGAGTATTCGAGTTCTTAAACGAAGACACGTCGTCAAAGGGACATGAACGGGATAGAAACTGTACGTACGGTTGAATGCTTAAGTTTCTTTGTAATTTGCTTCGTCGAATTATTTGGGTTCTTGATTGATCCGGCAACTGGTTGCGACTGCTCATGCGTAAGTTTGGTCCCATTGACGACGAGTAGGCGCGACTCACTGTTTTCCCAAAAAAATCATTCAAGGAACGTTGTTGAGGCTTCGGCGCCTTGGGCTTCGGTGCATTACTTGTCCTTACTTTATTCTTGCATGCATTCGTTGAGATTCTTGGATTTTGTTCAGCCTAGAAAGAGTGGGTATATGCGCTATGAACGGGACGGGAAGGCGTACAGCTTCGTGAAGAGATTCCTGGTTGTCTTCCTGCTCGGATATTCAGAGTAGGTCACGTCACACAATGTCGAAACTCACCTCGTCTGAGGATTCTATGACATTCTTCCATTTCTTCGTTACGCGACTTTGGCCAGCCTGAGCATTCGGCTACAAAACGCGTAGAAAACGCATAGATTTTCAGCTGCGAGTGACTGTTGAGCAAATGGAGCGCGTACTTTGTCGTCAAGATCCATGTTGGTGTCTTCATGCGCGTTCGTTGTAGTCGTGAAAGAATGGTTGCGGTCGGAGTTATGCTGTGAAACTGCCAGTGAATAGAGCGTCAAAAATGATGCGATAACGCACCGTATTCGTAAAAAGAGTGGTCGAGCTTGAAGGAGAGTGCATGTTGTTTGAAAGGACAGTGGTGGAGAGTGGACAAGACGTTGGGGATAGCTGACAGCGAAGGACTGACGCGTGAAAGGGTGCTTGGACCCTGAGCTCTCATTTTGACAATCGAATTTCCTCGAATTTGTTGGGTCTGGAACCAGTCGAAATCGAACGCACCGGCACGCCGGTCATCAAAACCGAGAGAAGGTGGGATGGAAGATGGTGGTATTCTGAAGATCTACATAGGTACAGTTAGAAGGCGAAGACTTGACCAAGCTGACCCCGCGAGTTCGAACGTGAACGGGTGCCATCCACCGGAAATGCATTCATCGCTTGAAATCCTCGTGACGACGAGTCCGTTGCTAGGTTGGTCGGATGGTCGAAGGTGACACTCCCTGGTAGATGGCTAGTGTCATCGCCGAAGCCTCGGACGTGGATGGGAAACTGGCATTGGTGGCGCGTCGGACAAGGTGCTCTGGCCAACCACAGACTCTAAGTGTGTGGTTGCCATGCGTGTACCCGACTGACTCTGAGTGAGTCGGATACGCGTTCATCCGCCACTGACTCTAAGTGAGTGGGGGATAGTATTGCGACGCGTATGAATTTGTGAAATCTGATGAACAGAAGTAATCAACGCACATCGATGGAAAAGATAATTAGGCTTACCCCGAACATGCGGACATTATTGGATTTCGAAACAACTCAACCCAATCGAGCCGAGCGTCTCGAAGAAGAGAATGCTCTCGACAAGGATTGATCTCAAGCACCTCTCCTGCTTACACCGTGTCTCCTGGGCTTGAACGTCGTTTCTTCATACGCGAGACTTGACTGACGGGTGTTGATGTTGAGAAGACGTCGAGTGTGGGAAGTCGGATGGTTGGTGGTCATGGAGGAAGCCTTCCGATAATTCTAAAAGTAAGAAAATCATCAGAGATAGACTAAATTATATACACAGCGACGTACCGTTCACTGTTTGAAGCGCGGTCGTTGTTGCATGGAGCCCGATGGCTTTGCAAAATCTAATCGACCCAAACAATTAGCGCAAATCAATGCGAAAGATGTGTCTACTTACCGTGTAATTTGGGCCAGTTTTTGAGCGTTTTCGACTGCGAATGTACGACGGTTCTTGACTCGCAGTGAACCAAAGACTGAAGCGACGGACTGGGTATGCTGAATGATCCATGAATCCCGACGAACGCGTTCACACCCGCGAGAACCGAGCAAACGAGACTCCTGTTCTGGTTGGGACCACTGACTTGCACACGGGGCGAAGCAGATTTCACGGTGGGCGTTGAGGATGCGTTGATGTTGACGCGTTGATGGTGAGAGTGTGGTGGTGACAAGACTTTGAAATTCGCGTAGTACGGAATATGTCACGTGACCTTTCCAATTTGGGATTTGAGTCAATATCTCGAGGGTGCCCTAATGCTAAGGAAAACGGACAACGTCGGGAGTCACAGGAAGCGTATACTGATTGTTTTCCGAGGTCAAATCACACCTAAGGTTTGTTGACGGTGTACGGTGGAGCAGTATGCACATCACGATGTCACGCATGTCACGTCTTCCCAAAGCGGCGTTGTGGCGTGGACTGACTCATTCTCGCCGTCTCATTTCTTTGCACAATGCTCGGGGGACTTGCTCAAAGTGTTATACGATGGAGGGGGCATTCATAGTAAGTGTATTCAAGTATATTTTGAGCCAATAACGCGGCTTGATGTAGTGTTTCGCCGCCACCGCCACATTCCACTCCAACCCTCCTCTCCTCCTTCGTTAACATCTCCCAAGCAGTCTCCCGGCTTCCACACCAAGACGGAACATTCAAAGAGCATTTCTATTGTCTACTCGCGTGTTTAGGTGTGTTTGTACGTGTGTCACATCGGATTACTCCGCCACTTTCCGGTTTTTTCGGTTTTTCTCGTTTCTCTTCAACTCTCCGAGTTCCCAACATCATCTAGAACGTTCAGAATGTGTATTCTGCGGATTTCTTAGCTCAGTGGCAGAGCGTGTGATTCCAGAAAAGGAAATTATTCCTCACGGGACATCCACAAGGTCATCCGTTCAATCCGGGTAGAAATCACTTTTGCGCGGAGCGACGAGGAACGACGTCGCGTGGTTTTTCTTTGCGTGAGGGGTGCAAGCACCCCTCACGCATATCCGGCTTCCTCACTTCCTCCATTCTTACCTTCGAACGAAGATTTGGGCCCGGCCGCCAAGACCGGGCTCGTGTTTTTCTGTCCATTTCTTTTGCATGTGGTACGGCGCTTATTTTTCATCTCGTCGTGCGACAACAATCCGGTTTACAACGACAGGCAGGGTGGCCCTGCACCTGGAACTCATATTCTGACCTGAGTACCGATACTGACCAAGCTCGGTTGACATCAATCAGACACCGTAACCCGCGTCGAATCAACGAACTGAATGTCATTCAACTCAAAAGCGGACTACTGCAATTTCTGCTCGTTCCCCAGCCCTTTTCGCATGTCACACCGAGTCTCCGAGTTCGAGCAACGTTGAACGCCGACGTCTACTACGGCAAGGTTTCTATTATATTGTTTGTGTACGGTTTGTTGGCCAAGTGTTCGGGTGCCGCGTTGCGCCTCTCCATCTCGTCCCGCGTCGCCTCCGCATCGCTTCAATTTCGAGACGATACCCGCGATTGGTGCGGGGATCTTCCGTTGGTTTATACGGCGTTCATTCGCTAGCCAGTGCGGTGAGTGCATACGCGCAATATATTAGGCTCACAAACTAATCTCTCTCGTTCTCTTCATCTCCACTGGTCATCAACTCGATCTTGGTTGTGTAAGCCATGCAAGAGTTGGCGTTGTTCCCGCGTCGTACTGGCGTATACAACCGTGAAGACATCCCGCGGCTTCTCCACGCGCTGCAACAAACGTTGGTCTTCCGGAATTCTGACGACGTGGAGGAGGTTAAAGGTCGTCGGTGAGCGTACACGTTAAAGCCTAAACGTTCCTTGATTTTATTGGCGGTCAGCGAAACGATATCGACGGTGCTTTCGTCTGAATAAGGGACATCGTAACTGCGGACTGAACTTGTTAACCTTGGCGCTGATCTTGATCGATTTCCGGGATGTCATTAATCCCCAGTGCATACTTGACGGTCATTTAAAAATTAGACTGAAAACCTCACAGGAAAATGAAGGCAGCGCGCCTCAGTATTAATTTTAACAAATAAATTTTGAAATTACGTGCTCAGCGGCAGAGCGTGTGATTCCAGAAAAGGAAATCTTTCCTTACGGGAAGTCCACAAGGCAATCCGGGTAGAAATCACTTTTGCGCGGAGCGACGTCGCGTGCTTTTATTTACCGCAGGAGTTGCTTCCGCTTCCTCACTTCCTCGCTTCTCGCTTCTCGAACCACGATGACGTATCCACATGTCTGTGCAACCAACGCGGTCCTCAAGATTTACATTCGCGCCCATCTCGCAATGACGTCAACATCGAGGAGCCCTCATAAACACCCGTCTGGCGACAACATGGCATGGCGTTTCTTTTTTGCTCGTTGCTGTTCACACTGGCGACGGCTACCCCTTTGCGTGTCGCAAACTCCACCTCCAACTTAAAGGCCGGTCTCGCCTGGCCAAACGGCAACAATGTCGATTGGAAACAGTTCACGACCACAGGCAAGGTCTCGTGGTGAGTCGAGTACATCAAACACCGGCGCACCTAACAACCTGCAGGTACTACACCTGGAGCTCATACCCCATCGACTCTGATCTCGAATTTGTCCCGATGCTTTGGGGTGCCGACCAAGCTCGCGTCAACGAATTCACGTCAACCATCAATCAGACCATCGCAAGCCTCAACGTAACTGCCATTCTCGGCATGAACGAGTGAGTGCGTGCAGTAATGATCTCAGCACCAATGCCAATCACCCGCCAGACCGCAACAATCCGGGCAATCCAATTTAACACCGCAACAAGGCGCCGACCTGTGGAAAGCATACATCGAGCCTTTCAAAGCGCAAGGCTTGCGGCTAGGCACACCAGCACCGTCAAGCGCCCCGAGCGGAAAGACTTGGATACAGGATTGGCTGACCGCCTGCGCTGGCGGATGCCATCCAGACTTTGTAGCCATTCGTGAGTCCCTTCTTCGCTGCCGTTACCTCTACTCAACGGCCACCAGACTGGTACGACGTGAATGCTACAGCATTCCAGGCATACCTCGAAGACTTTCACAACACGTTCCAATTACCGATCTGGGTCACAGAGTGGGACTGTCAGGTAAATACAACTCACCAGCATACTTCCACCACTGATCCCCCTCCAGAACTACAACAACGGCCCTCAATGCACTCAAACGGATGTCAACGCATTCCTCAACCAGACGCAATCGTTCATGGACGCGACCGAATGGGTGGAGCGATACGCGTGGTACGGCGTCATGGAAAATTTGAATGGCGTTAATCCCGTGCGTGTCCGATAGTACCATACAACTATACTCTAATAATGGCCCAGGCAAACGGCATGATGACCTCGGATGGGAAAATTAATGCGCTCGGCGAGCAGTACATCGGAGCAAGCCAAGCGAACGGGCAACCAGGACTCGGAAACCCCGTAGTTGTCAATGCAGCGATCAGACATTCCCCGGCACTTTGGGCGATATCGACCGCACTGATAATTCTGGTACTATAGACTCGGACGGAGCTCTCTGCACGTATACCCATATACCTTTACATGTTTTGGAATTTTTGAATGCGCTTTTGTTACTGCCAGACCGAACTGTATACCCGATTCCAACGAGATGTGAACGTTCGCCGATGGCACGATAATGTGTTTTCGGCTCCGTTCCCAATCGCTTCGTTCTGACCCTTTCGTCGATCACGCAAAATCTTAGCCTTTGTTATTTGGTCATGCTTAATTTGCACTTTTAAAAACCTTGCGGTTGGAAGGACACTCTGTCAGTGAGCTCGCGATCTTGCTCACTTCCTCGTCATTCCGGAGCAGGTGGATCAGCGGCACCTTAAATCGCTCTTCAAACATTGGAATTCTGAACTGACAGATTGCAGCCGCAACAATATGTCCGAGTGGCAGAGAAATGGCATTCATAGCGCAGCACAGTGTAATACTTAACACGGATTTCCACACGCAGTGCGACCGGCCCTTGACGACACTGCAATTTTTCAGCGTGTCTTTCAGCGTGCTCCTTCACTCATTGCTCGTTGCATTTGCTTACCGGTGGCCGCCGTTGCGTTCTATAGAATCCGTCACCATAGATGAGCACTGAATGCTTGCCCGTGGAACGCCATTCCGGAGAGCTCGGTTGCGCAATAAATAGGTTCGAACTCACGATGGGGAGAACGTCGCACTGTTTATATTCGCACACGGCCGCCGGCGTTCATGGCAGCAGTCATGGGTGTTCTTGGTGTTTTCGCGGGCGATGTGCTCCAACGGGCCGTGTGCATTGGCACGGAATATTTACGGAAGGTCCAAGAACCACGTTGGCCAGGAAATGGATATTTTAGGTAGCCCTCCTGTACCGTCGGAAAGAGGATGTTCGTGTCGTCCATACATAGATTCGAAGGAAGCAGAACAAAATATCCGCCTGAATGGTTGGGGCAAATGCAGGACAAATAAAGCATCCTTACACTTCGCCAAATGTCACCATCAGGCGACGACTTGGTGTTTGGTGGATTTGGATGGCGACGTAAGTGGAGAATGTACGGAGATATTCAGGTTGAGAGCTGCCCGTCACGATGGCCGACCCGGGCGCGACAGACCAATCAACTCCGTCATTTACCTTTGTCCCTTTCCGTGAGCTGCGGAACAGCAAGGGAAGTCAATCGGTGTGGTGGGTAGGGATTTGCCGAAAGACGAACCGCCGTCATCTTTCTCATCAGCTCCGGATTTTTGATTATGTTCATGTTGAAATTTCTAAAAACAATCTGCATGAACATCGTGAAGAAATTCACGGTAACCTGAAACATCGCCACCTGATCATAGTGTACGCACATCCTTCCGCACCATACAGAGTAAAGTAATGCCTGAGGAATTCCAGCTGTTTTCCAAGAAAGAGTCCGCAGCTTATTATGTTGTCAGAGTCCAAGTCACCAGAGGGCGAATTCAATGCCCATATTACGCGGAACGGCTAATTGTGGTCGCTTGATAGAACACCATGCTTGGTGCAGCCTTTTACAAAGTCAAAACATTCCTCGACGAGTCCACGAATGCCTGGCATCAGTTCCGCCGTCGGCCTCGCCACAGCTCGGACCAGTTGGAATGTCATTGGAATGTTATTCATCGTACGTGATGGCCAAATTTCCTGTTTTTCTCGGAGAAAATCTTTGAGAACGCCAGTCTCTTCATTTTCCATGCGGGCAAGAAGAGCAACCGTATGTGTTTTTGCTCGTTCTGGATATTCGTGAAGTTGCAGAGTGGCGGCTGCGATCATGTCAACTTTCGAGCACATGTCGCGGTCCGGCATGAGTGCGCTCCTAATGAGCTTGACCATTACAGAGGCGGCGCTGCGACGTTCGTCACTCGTGCAGCAAAGTTTATGGATCGGCCTTCAAGGACCCGTATATGTAAATTTGGTCGCTGGAGGTTCGGCACAATAAATCTGCGCACCAAGCTTCCTTTGGGCACTGTATGTAATGTCTTGTACTCCGTGCTGATTGAGGTAACTATTCTACATTGCTTGCTCACCTCGCGAGAGCAGTACATGCTGTTCCGGCACTGTAAGAGTTCCGTGACGCTGTGCTGTGATTACACGAAAATTATCAAAGGCTCACAACAGAGCAAATTTTGAATTTGGATTTCGACATAGAAGATTTGCAGTCTGGATTTGCGCAAATGTAGGATGGCTTCGATTTAATGAGTGGGTCCATCTTTGGTCGCGGCGGAAGTCAATGATCCGCGTCACACAGTCACAAGTCCGAGTCTCTTCCGTCATAACCAGGCGAGTGCTTTTTCTTATAGGCAAACGAAGCAAATGTATCAGCAACTGACTCCTTGCAACTCAAGAACTGCCCCATCAAGATTTTCGACTCGGACGCGCAAGACCAAATACGCCCTCACCGCTCCAAACTATGCAATATTATGACTCCAAATGTAAACTACATGCATAAATATGAAATCATATATTAGCAATTAGCAGTACCGTAATTTTGTCAGACGAGTCCACTGCCACCCATCCTCACCGCATCAGCAACCGACCGGTAAATTTCATTCCAGACAACACTCAGCACGTTCCGACCCGCTTCGCGATTCCGCAACCTTCTCCGAACGTCGTCAACGGCTTTGTTGTTCGCCACCGTTGCGGTACTCCCAGCCAGATTGGTCCTTGAACGACCCCGGCGTAATCGGAATAACAAGGACAGGAACGGAAAGACGAACAGCACGATGACGAATGTCACCTTTGAGCCAGTGAGGTACGGCCGGATGTACGCTTGCAGCATGGCAAGGATGTGTGGGATGCGAAGGCTGACCGACGAGGACAACGTAGAAGGGATGGGATCCGCCCGAGGCGCTCGGGGAAGCGGTGTGGCTCGTACACTGGATCCATTTGGAAGGGATATTGGACTTGACGAGACGGGGGTGCCATTGGGAATAGAGGTGACTGCTGGTGGAGGTAAGATAGACGATGGCGAAGGAGAGATGCTTGACATGGGCGTCAGAGAGTGTGATAATTGTTTTGCTCGAGGGGTATTAGGAACGACGGTACGTGTCGATGTAGTATCGATAGATGACGTCGACGACGACGAAGGGGATGGTGAAGGAGATCGACTCTTCGGTGGTGGGGAGGGTGTAGGGGATGCCACTGGTGGACGACGAGGCGAATGAAATCGCCGCCGCAGTTCATTTGCTTCCTCTTGCAAAGCGTCCAACGACTCATTTATTCGCTGTCATTTTTTGTTTCAGAAATGTCGCTAGCAAAATCCATAAGATCCGCACCTGTCGAGCTTTCGGTGATAATTCTTGCTCGTGCACCAAAAACTCACGAGCCTGATCCCACCCCTCCATTCGGGGTAGCACATGCAAGCTGTACAATTCAACGACTGCCTCGTAACCTTCCGAGTCACGATAAATATGCTCCACCTCAACCCTTTTCCCCAGCCAATCTTCCGTCATATGCGATGCCGCCTCGGGACAATCAATTTTAAGGCTTGCATTGTCGAGCGCCACGACCATCCTGGCAGGTAAGTAAGCAACACTTGGTTTCTGGTTCGACGATGATGGGGTAAAAAGGCGCTGAGAGCGTGTGTAGAGCGTTGCGATTAGCGACGCAGCTGAAAGCATCATATTGGCTCGAAGAGGCGCTGGCATTGCTTCTGGGTCGGAAGATGTTGGCGGAGCAGAAAAGACCGTCGTCTCGAGTATAATTCGTAGAATATCCCATTTACAGCGCTGCCCATCAAGTTGATCTGGTAAATTAAAGTGAGAGGTTGGCGGGTGGAGGATTGCAAAGGCTGAAGCGATGATCGAGTGCGCAAGAGCAAAGTCACGGTGCAACACGGCTTCTGCTGCCCGGGGATATAGGGACCCAAGGGTTGTCGCCGTCATGTCCGGAGACGTGCGTGAGGATGACGGCGCCAGTTTCAATGGAACAACTCCAGACGTCGGGATCGTCGAGGTGAGGACAGTCGTGGACATTGTCGCGGTAGGTTGACAACGTTAATGTTAACCTCAGCCTACGCGCCGGATCGGGTAACCGGCGCCACAACGCTTCCGTCACCCGTGATTTGTCCAAACTACCGAA
The DNA here is from genome assembly GCA_004355085.1 of Rickenella mellea. Classification (NCBI taxonomy): domain Eukaryota; kingdom Fungi; phylum Basidiomycota; class Agaricomycetes; order Hymenochaetales; family Rickenellaceae; genus Rickenella; species Rickenella mellea. The sequence goes on from ML170192.1 coordinate 13,479, forward strand.
CCGTGCTGACTTTTCAATTTCAAATTTATAGCAGCCTTACATACACAAGCTTTTAGCTTTTTAGAATGTGATTGTCAGCGAATTACGGTAATAATGGAACACGCGGAGTAAAAGCCTCTGTGGACTCAGTTCGAGAAATTCATCTTCGACAGTCTAGAGAAGCATACAGGTAAATTTCAAAGAAATTTTAAGGTTAAATCAAGTACACGTACCTAGCACGACTCCAGATCCCCAGCAAAATAACAATCGGAGCAATGGTGTACACCAAAATACGCACACCCAGACTGGCGGCATTAGACGCCCAGTTCGAGTAATTTCCACCAACAGCCGCAGTGAGAAGTAGCATCGGGAATAACAAGTAGCCAGACGCGCTAATCAAATTTTCAGATAACAGGGACCAACCAAAGCAACAAGAAGCTGACCGGTGATATTTCCAAACTCTCTTTGCTTTCATGCCCCCACCGAAAGCCGAACCACCGAACCAAATGCTCAGCCCTCCCAGCAGAATTTGAATAATAATCCACACAAACGCTATTCCACCAAATGTCTGTCTCGGCTCAGTAAATTAGTCAGACAAGTATACAGAATTCACTCACTCCGTGCCATGAGGTAAAATGGTTGTGCTCGTGAATGACCTTATGGAACAATACCAAAATTGTACCGGTAAGAATCACTGGGAACGCGACGCAGAGCATGATCAATTGGTGCCGTTTGAGACCCCGAGCCTTAGTGGACGGTTGTGAAGTTGGCTGCAGAGTCAAAATACCTGTTGCCAGAATGCAGGTGAGATATGCAAATCATGAAATTCCATACTGCTCAGTGCTCACCTGCGCCGAATATAGCGATAGCCAGTGTTTGGAGAGGAGGGTGCGCCGCAAATAACCCCAGTTGTCCGGGGTGATTGAGAAATACGATCAGCCATGTTCCCAGGACTAGAACCTATATATTCATTTTAGTCGCTTGCACAGAGCCACCGTCGCGTTCCAAAACGTACAGATAAGCCACCCTGTGTAGACCAACAATCAACAATTTCCTTCAAAAGAAACCTCAATATTTACCAGAGTTGCTATGAGGCCCAGATTATCTCCCTTCCTCCCCTCCGGGTGTTCAGGCTCTACCATGGTCTCATTCGCGGGTACATCATGAATATCAAAGGTTTCCGAGCGAAAACCATCATCCTGCTGGATGAAAGGTGACGGAGGTAGGTGGACCATGGCTGTAGATGGAAGAGTGTATGTGAGACAGCCCGCTCATGATTACTAGTCAACGATCTGATATATAGGAATGCCGTTACAGTCTGAGCCAATCACTCTAGAAGGGTTGTGAGTGAAACTTTCCGCGCCACAGTGTTCCTGGGAAGTGCCGAACTCCCGCGGAGGACTCTGTTGGCCGCAAAACAGAATTGATCACATCAAAAAATTATTTCTCAATGGGGCTGTGGTGTCTAAGATGATGCTTGAAGTGAGGTACGTGTTACATCCAATTTACATCGGAGTTATGCCAACCAAAGATCGAAAACGTTCGAATACGATGAAAGTAATAATTGTGTGCATCCCGAGCTGCGTGTTTGACGTCAACACAAATATCAGACGCACATGAAAGGAACCTAGTCACTCACCCGTGCCCAACACATTCCGAATCCTTTGTAAAATCCCATCACGCCTTCCTGTCTAAGTATTATGCGAACGCAATCACTAATTCCACGAATTTGTCGATTTTTATCGTTCATTAATCTGACCTTCACAACATCTTGATTTGCGTCGTAAAATAGTCTGAAAAACTTGAACAGCGTCATGTGAACTCACCGACAGGATTGGAAGCAATCGAGCAAATCAGCCTGAAATAATGCTTATTCAATATTACGTCTTCGTGCGGATATCAGCTGGACGTACCCTGCAATCGAACTCGCAACAATGTGCAAGCCAGTCCCTTCCTGCATAAGTTCACGCGACTTGATACTGTACTTTATCTGATCATACGAAACAACTTGAGAAACGGAAAACGCCAGTCCACGGGCAATTGTCGCGTCCACGCCTCGATACATGGAAACCAGTCCGCCTTTGAAATTTCCGCCTCCCTCGCGATAGACACTCATCAAAGCATGTCGTGCTGACCGATATGGACTACCGTCCGGATAATGCGCTTGCATCCTGACTGCAATGTCAGGAAGGTGTCAACCCTGAGCGACACTGCAGTTGTCGGAAACTGCATTGAAGACAGCGTGGCTTCTAACCTTTCACCAGATCAGTTGGATTCGCGATTCCACTGTAATATCGAATTCGTAAGTGATCACCGCGGGAGTGGGTACATTGCTTTCAAAACGCACACTTACGAACCGAGGGCTGCAGCTAAACTAGCAGAAATAACCTTGAGACTCAAGCCGTCTTGCCTCAAAGTGCCTTTGCTGGCAGAATGTAAACTGTCGAAATAAGTGAAATAAAATTCAGTTGCTCACGACTGTTCAACGAATGATGACTCACGAATCCTTGAAAAACTCGTATGCTCCGAGACGTAGTCCAGAATATACAATTTCGCGCCACATGCTGGGAACGAGACCATTCGTCAGGCTCATTGCACCTTCGGTATGTACCATCCTTCGAGCATGAGTCCAAAATGCATTTGCAGTTCCTCCAGGGGCTATTTGTGACACCGTTTTAGGCGAATTGGATGACAGAGGTATTGGAGATCAGTGATGTTCAAATATTCAAGCGGTCAGAGGTCGACATACCTTGAGTTTGCAGCTGCTGTCTAACCTTTGGTCAAGACCCCCGATTAATAGTCTCCCCATTAACAGGTCTTCAGCAGCCTCACCTTGATTCTAAGTCAAACATGAGTAGCGGACACGAATTGGAAATGTTAGCTGCTTACACGTCAAGAGGGTTCGTGACGGCAGATGCAACCATATCTATTCATTGCATTCAATAACTCAGATATCAAAACGACATGACATGGTCGCACTGCTGAACGAAGCGCCCGCGGAGATGAGGGCAAATTTCCTCGCACCACCTGAATCATTCTGTGATGACATGGGTAACCTTCATGTCTTCAGTAAGTTCCGGTCGCTCTTTCCACTAGAAAGACCTACACTAGAGCCTTTTAGAACAAAACCCAAGCTCAAGTTACTTGAAGAGACTTTTGGCGAGCTCGATGGACGCGTGAAGACAGCACGCGTGTTGAAGAAGAGTCTTTGAACTTACGGCAATCTTAAAAGTCAGATAACTGAGATAAGATAAGATCTGCCTCTCGGCTCAAGCATAACCGACATGCCGACTGTCGTCGCAAATCTTTACGACTTGGTTTCCCTCCGTTTGCAGTAACAGTGATCTATCTCAAACAACATTAACGTCAGAATATGACTGCACAAGATCTCATTCTTCCAGGCAAGAATCGTATCCCCACAATCGGACTTGGAACCTGGCAAAGTGAACGAGGGGAAGTTGGACAAGCTGTCCTAACAGCGCTGAAGGCAGGCTACCGTCACCTTGACTGTAAGATAAAACTTCGTTCGAATTCGCTGATGCTTGTTGATTCATTATCCCTCGTGTGCTTAGGTGCATGGGTTTATCGAAATGAGGCTGAAATCGGAGCTGCCATCAAGGACAGCGGAATTGCACGGTCGGTAAGCGAGATCGCGGTACAAAGCTAAATTCTTTGTTAAATTTGTGGATGAAATACTTAGGAGTTGTTCTTGACATCGAAGGTGAGCAATTTATTCACCACGTGAAAATGACACGCTGATAGTAGCACTATACTGTGAAGTTATGGAATGGGCAAGCATCGTGGGCTGTGTGTACGATGGCTCGGTCTTACAGGGTTGTTGTCCCAGATTTCATGCTCCAGAACATGTGGAAAAGTCTCTCGATGAGACTTTAAAGGCACTACAGACGGAGTACCTGGACCTTTATTTGATGCATTGGTAAGAGCTCGTAAATGGTTTGATCTCATCGTATTCAATTTATTATTTGCAGGCCAATCGCGTTTGGTGTTCCGTCGGACGGAAAACCAAGAGGGTTTCCGAAAGGACCTGACGGTAAAGTTATCGTTGACTGGGAACTTTCCAAAGATGTCCTGCCAACCTGGCGCGCGATGGAAAGCCTCGTCGACAAAGGGAAAGTAAAGGTCAGCAGTTGAGTTACTCACGAGAGATTTCGATGATGCTTATCCATACAAGAACATTGGAATTTCAAAGTGAGAAAATGGATCCATATGCCAGTGGGTTCAAAATTAAAACAGCCATCCTACAGCTTTTCAATTGGCCGGTACGCAAGTCACTTTCATACACTTCCATCTTTGACGCTGTCCGGTCATCTAAGATGCAGGAAGTTGTTGGAGACGACCAGGATCCCCCCAGCCGTAAACCAGGTCGAAATTAACTGGCCATTTCCGCAACATGAGCTTGTCGATGTATGTTATTTCATTTACAGTCAGCACAGTATTGCTAAACGAATGTGGACATTCAGTGGTGTAAATTGAATGGAATTGTTGTCGAAGCATATTCTCCTCTAGGCTCGAACCTGAGTTCAAAATATCTCGCGGAATCATCGTTGGCTGAAATAGCAAGAAAACTGGGCGGGGAACCTGCACAAGTCATCATTGGTTGGTTGGTTAAGCGAGGTGTAAGCAAAATCAAGTATAACACATTTCCATCACCCTCAGCAATCCGCCAACAGCTCGTGGTGTTAGTCAAGAGTGTCACGGCATCGCGCATCAAAAGCAACCTCAGTCGTACGTTCTCAGTGGTCACCGGATGCCAAGCGCTGCTTAAGTAGGTTTTTGTAGCGCTGGATATTCCAGATGACGTGTTTCAAGAACTGCAGCGCCGATCCAGGTCGGCAGTTGGAAGACGCAGTTTGGATCCAAGTAAAGCATGGGGAGTTAAACCTAGCCTGTTTGAGGATATCCCCGAGGCTAAACTTTGACCATAAATTTTATTCTGAACAAATGGCATGTCGCGATCACTCGATAGGCGAGCCATTGGGGGAAATCATAGCATCGTCTGAATTATGGCAGTTGTTAGTGTATCGTCACTATCATACAGGTGCAGGAGGTTGGGTTTGGCAGCGGGATAAATTTATTCGTTCATCTTATGATTAAGTCTCGGCTGGTTTACAACTAAACAGATGATAGAATTTGTGCGATATTCAAATACTCGACATGCTTATGAAGTGCCACTGAACCCCGCCAGTATACCGTTGTAAGCAGGCTTCGGGACAAGATTAGCGTCCCATGGGAGAGCAGCGCCTTGGCCAGCGAATACCCCGGGGATCCACGAGTACTATAACAGATATCAGCTATTAGGCGGTTTAGACTGGTGTTGAGCATTCGTACCCTGTCGGTGTAATCCCAAACTGTGACACCAATGCACCCTTTCACAGCCATACAAGCTGAAATAACGGTATTATAATCGTTCTGCTGTTGCGAAAGGAGGGCCGGGGTTGCCGGTAAGTTCATGCGAATATCCAGCTCCGTGATCGCGACTTCTACACCGAGGCTGACGAACTGCTGGATGTTGGCTACCATGGTCGAGGGGACCTCGCCAAGGATCAGGTGGCCCTGAATTCCAATACCATCGATAGGGACCCCGTCAGCTTTGAGCTGTTTAACCAAGTTGTACATTGCCGTCGATTTCGCGCCTGAAAGGATGATTAGCGCCATCATGATTTGCATGAATGCAAACGGCGAGAAATTGCTTACCTGTACCCTCAATGTTATAATCATTAATGTAAAGTTTCGTTTTTGGATCCGCGGCACGAGCAGCTTGGAGGGCAATAGAGATGTAACTCGTGTTAAGAGTGTTGTAGAACACGGTTTGACGGAACGTCCCATCATCGTTGCTATAAATGAGATTCATATTAATCCCTGAATATTAGGCAGAAATGATCCTGCGCACAATGGTTCGTTGATGACGTCCCATGAATCTTCATGGAGTTAGGTCTCAGTGAGAAGGCATAAAATGCGAAAAGGAACTCACAGCTGCGAAAGTGGAGAATGTCAGTATATGCGTACACAAGAGCAGTTGAGCACATACATTTGCCCTTTGTAGTGACCAACGATCGTGGAGCAATGCGTCGCAACAATGGAAGCTAATGCAGTAGCATTGAAGTTACCAGCCGTGACCCAACCAGGCAGTTGATTGTACCACACGCAATTATGGCCACGGACTAATTGACCATTCGATTTTGCGAGATTGACAACTGTATCACCGTTTGTGAACGTGAACACACCCTGGGATGGCTCTGTGGCATCCTACATCGTCGTACGACTTGTCAGACCGCGCCATGAATGATTTTTGTTCAGCTAACCCATTTCAAACTATTTCCTGGTGTGATGGCGCCGAACTCTTTGTTGTTGTCAAGGATGGCGACGTATGGCATATCCGTGAGCTCAGGGTTATCTGTAGCGGAACCGAAATAGAGTTTCCCAGCTTTCGTCGCGGCGGCATGGAGTCCAGTTGATGAAGGGGCGGCCGTCGACGAAGTCGTTGATGTGGTTGGCTTCACTGACGTAGTTGGCTTCGCTGATGTAGTTGGCTTCGCTGACGTCGTTGGCTTCGCTGTGGACGTGGGCTTGACGGTCGACTTGGACGATGCCGTGCCCTAGAACACAGTGCAAGTTAGTTGGTTGCACCGAATTTTATAAAAGGTTATCGAACAGGGAGGCACTGAGAATACCAGTCATTCGAGTAAGTGCACACTGTGCCAGCAACGCATGTTGTTCCTCCGGTCCATCCGATACCTCCGCCTGTTATAGAGTAAATATATGAATAGACGCAGATATTTCGACTTACATTGCTGCCAGACTCCTTGCTGGGCGGTGGCAAGAGGAACAAGCGCCAAAAGAGACGTGAAGTACAGCGAGAGCATCGTACACGTTTACTCCGCTTGCGACGTGAGGTTCACCGTTGGCCATTGGTCTCGTATATAACCATCGCGGACATACGTCGTGAAAAGCCTGGATAGACGTACTAGCTCATGTCATAGTGCAGGACGAAAATGGAAACCAGGATCTTCTCAATTGGAACACGCCCTTAAATGGATCGTCAACCGTGTCCGAGCCATCCGTAAAGTCCGTCTAGTTCAGCGTGTGACCATGGGACGGATTCTTCGCTATGCGTCACCAGGGATTTGACAAGACCAGGAGGTAGAGCGTACCTACCGACCTTTGACCGCATTTAAGCCAGGATGGGTCACGTGACTGACAACAGATCAAAGTGCTGTTCTTGTGACGCCGCAGAACTGGTGGTGGGTACTGAACAAACCGTTTCTTGAGATATAAACGGGCCGATGAGATATCCCAGCATCGGAAATGACCAAGGGTACGTGACAGAGAAATCTGATTGACCGGTTGTCGGAATACCTAAGCGGTAGATGCTTCGGAAAGAAACCATTTGACATCCAGGAAGAGGAAATTCCAGATGAAGCTCATGCTGCAGCTTGGGCGAGTTGAGAATTTACAACCAAAGGCTCGGCGTTTTTAGAAGAACAACCAAGGCGCAGCGGGACGACGGGCGGATGTGGGGAATGGATCAACGTTTTGGCTTCGCAGTCCATTCGGTAAAACATGGGCGAAGCACACAGTGTAAATGTGGTTCGTATGGAGGCTGTCACTGTATTTAATCGCAGTCAGAAGTAATCATTGCTTTCGAATTCTTTGATCCGGAGAGCTCCAAGAAGTATTCAGACCACGGACAGCAGTTCCGACGCCTGAGCGCAAGGTAAAGTATACTGCATCATGTCGACATCTGGCACCATTGGGCAATGCCATTGATGATAGGATGCCTATGACGTTGGAAAGTGACACGACCCGCAGCATGATGGATGTCATAGAAAATATCGGACACATACGCTGTACTTTTTCCGTCATTGCAAACTTCAAAAAGTCCCCAAGATAGTCATTGTCACAGCCATTGATGCCAATGAACGTTGTGCAGAGACATTGGCAGGTCGTGATATCGGTCAACATTGCTAGACAGTCCGAAAGAGGTTCAAGGTTCCATCACACTATGTGCGAAGTTTGTCTTGCGCAACCATACGCGATGGAGTCGTCGGGGTGTCCGGACAAATCACTCCCAATCAATTACACGGATGAACTCGAATACACTGGTTTAATTGAATGAGTATGAATTGCATGGCAAATATTAGACAATTGGAGGTGTTGGAGAAAATACATGTAGTTCGCCTCTTGCTACAATGCCATTCTTCATAATCCTCGACTCCTTTCATGAGCACCTGCCGAAGCGATACCTCGGGGAAGAAACAAGGAAAACTCGAGCAGAAAGCCGTCGTGAGCAAAAGGCCGAACCTACGCATCGGCGCATTGGTTCAATATCGAGGACGGGAACGCGGACAAGGAGGCGGAAATGCTGATACCAAGCCCGAACTTTTATGTCCTCTTCGTTTTGTTCGAAGAACCACAGCCGTTTGAAGCGCCTTTTTATACCCAAAGAACTGTACAGTTTAGTAAAGCAAGTCCCACAGTCACGTGCATATGTACGTAACAATCGGCGCCTATTCGGCCATTCACATGGCACCAGCTACTATCGCCATCTTTAACGACCAACTCACTCGAACCAACGTTCTGCGTTCTCAATAACGCAGGATTTCGTCGTTATGTCTCGACCATTGAAGTCTCTTTCGCTTTCTCGCCTTAGTGATGTTACTCTGGGTGCCTTTGCGTTCGCACCGTCTTCTGAGGTCTTGGATCATGCAATTCGCTATCTGAGCACCTGGAGTGGAAGCGAGTTGAGTGCATAGATAGCTGGTTGTATTCTTATTTTAGTGCTGATTGGATCGAACCAGTAAATTGCTCATGGTGAAGCAGATCCGAAGCTGGACCATCACTATTCTTACTGTCGTCCGTCATGATACAGATCATCCAATACAGTCTGAAATTGATCATTCCCTTTCTCAACCTTCGTGCACGTTTGCAACACAAAGCTGGTTTGCGAAGGGAAGCCACTAGTAAATCTGCTCCTGCTTTGTCAAAGATCGCGAGTCTAATCGGCGACTCCCGAATGCTTTGGAGATTTTGGGGTACGCGCAAACACACCAGCGTTTTCAACAAGATTTGATTGAAATTCTCTTAGGTCTTCTGCCAATATATCAGTGGCTTGTCTCTCTGGAGAGGATGCACCCTCCAACTCGCAGGTTACTAACCATCGAGCGACTGCAAGGATGGTCGATGATTGCCTACTACCCGTTGGAGCATCTTTATTATCTTATTTCTCACTCTGTTATTCCACCGCGCATCCCCATCCCCTTCTCAAAGCCTCTGAAGGTTGACGTTGACGTGCTGGGAATCCTATCCACGCGCTTTTGGGCATTGTACGTGCTTTTGCAATTTGCGCACCTCCGGGAGGATCGACAGCTTCTAAAGTTGCGAGAACGAGCTCTCAATAAATCAAAAGGTAAATCAAAAGCCGGTGATGACGCGAATGAACGGGCAGAATTGGAAAAACGATGGGACGCCTTACTAAATGAATTTATGGTGAACATCGGATATCTGCCTTTGACGGTGCACTGGTGAGTCTTTCAGCTATGACGCGACCGTTTCCCCTTTGTAAGTTATCGTTACCCACCATGCTTTGGTGCGCATCTTTGGTTATCTGTGTTGACTGGCGCTGCCTGCGTTGTTGGGTATTTCTGAAACTGGTTTTCCAACTTTGCCTTCGCGGAAATCTCCTTTTGAGTCGGTTATCTACCAGGAACTTGATGTCTCATTCATTTCCATTTTCATGTCTTTGGTTCGTTTACTTGTGGACAACGCAAGGCCCACCAAGGAACATTCTATTCAATCTGATTCAGGCTGTGTTTATAAATTTGGCATCCCGCCTGGAAAGGTTTTGCATATCCTTCACTTCAAACCCACAGGACATTTCGTTGGTGCCAAATGTTGCTAGTGCCGAATGTCGTGTTCCGTCGGCATCTCGTTGTGGGTGCTGCGGAGAATTTGATTTGTTGGAAAATAACCGCCGAGGCAGTGTAACGACGAATTACTCGTAATTTGCATTCCTATATATGTGTTCAATTTTACCGTTGCGTTGACATAAAAAAGACACTTACAAGTACTGACGTTTGTCTTACAGGTCTTTGGAGAATGGGCTTTGGAGTAATCCCGTAAGCGAATCCTCAAATTATTTCACGTTTCTATGCGCCAAATCAAAATTCTATCTCACCGGGTGTCCGGCGGCTTCCCCAATCTACCGAGCTCTTCCCAGCTACGTAAAGATTAAGCAGACTTTACCCAACCCTTCCTGCCGCGACACATGATCGATCCATGATCCTATTCGTGCGCTCTGTTTATCCCGAAATTTTCGGGACATCGTTCAGTATGATCCCATATTGCACCGCCTCATATTCTCCGAGTCATATCTCCTACCTTGTCCCATTTCACCATTCTGAATGAATATGTTTTAACCGATTCCTCTTCAACAGATATGGGAAGGTCTGTTTGGTCTGATAGCTGGCCTTGCGTCGTTTAGGAGCGGATGGAAGGCGACCGCATTGCCGTTGCCGGCATCGGCGGCGATTGCAAGCACCTCGATGCCGTCCTCTCCGGCAATGTTGCCCGCTGAAGTGTCGGACACTCCAGTCATGATTATAAGAGATTAAGAAGGGGAAAAGGTGGCCTAAGTGCGTCGTCATTTTTTAGAAATTTCCCTACTCCTTCAGTAAACGTCGCCTAAATTAGAACAGTAAAGATGTGATGAACAAGGACCCTCGCGATGGGAACTTTAGATTCATGTTTATACACGAACCCTCAACTTCTTAGGTTGCACCAATGTGCCTTACTTACATGCCACTGTCTGCGCTCGATGCACTGCTTCGAAGATGGTACAACATCGCAGCCCGTGAGATGATCCGTGCCGTTATCACTGGCAAAGTCCTCTGTCAACGCCGGAGTCTTGAGGTGCTATTGTAAGTTGTTATCTACGATGCACGCGAATCGAGATAATACTGCCTCTAAGTGGAATCATACTTAACGACGTTTTTTGTTAGCTTACGAACGTGCAACAACTTCAGAATTTCCGACCTGAATGAGCCAGGACTTGGAATTACGACTGTGATATAGGCAGAACTTAGGCTTCGCAGAAAACAACAAAGCTACACCATGAAGCTCATCAAGAACTCCACACTGTTGGAGTGATGCTTCACACCCCTAGCTCTCGGTGCTACCGCGGACTGCGATTTTCTATCTAAGATGCATTTCATCTCATAACGGGTTTAAACTTCTCGATTTCGAAGCCTGAAAGCCAACTCCATAGATTCGAAAATATCAACCAACTACTTCGATTGAAAACCTTCCAAAAGGGCTGAAATTGTTAGCAGGCCGCGAGAGAAAGTTTCGTCCAACCCACGCATGTCATTCATTCGATCAAGCGTGCTGTAAGGCCTGATTTGACCTGTGCAATAATGTCCCGATCCCCCAACCCTCAATAGCTATCCGGCGCATCCCTTATAATGTTTTCATTACTCGCCCGTTCAACGTTCAAGCAGAGGAATACTTACTGAGTCTTGGAAACAGACACCTGCGGCAATTTCCTGTTCCTATATAATTGTGGCGCATCCATATATTTCGACACGTTTGCAGTGGCTCATCCGAGTCTCGCGGAACATTAATGCTAACAGGGTTTCTTTACTGCGGTTTTGCTTGCGACCCGTGTTAATTTGCTGTGCTACTTAAGGACAAGGCCAAGCATACGTCAATCTATGCCAACTGATGGAGGTTATGGCGTGGACTGGCTGCAACCAACAATACCCTTTTCTAGAGTTCGAGCGGCTGGGAAATGCGAGGCATTCACGTTGTAATTATCCGTCTTTGCCGACCGCTCATAGATCGAAATGTAAAGAGTGTACTCGAATGAAATGAACGCCCACATGCGTATGTTGCAGTTGTTCTACGGTCCATCTAATAAGGAAGAGTCACAATATGCGTTCCATCAGCCCACATTGCATCGCAATCAAAGGATCCCATTCGTTCGTCAGAACTTCCGGCAGATGTTCTTTTCATCAGCTTCTCAGAAACAGCTGTCGTACGTTGTCACCTGCGTCAAATACATTACAAGCTACTCCAATCCTGCCAGTGGTTGTTGCAAAGTTATAACATATGATTTTAATGAGAGCAATCACCGCTCCGAGTACAAGTTCTAATCACCGGTGTTGGGAACGTTGAAGGTCTCAAATAATGTCGAGAATAAGAGATAGAAAGGAAAAGCGAGGTGTGTGAGATATTTGTGCACAACAGCCACCCACTAAAGGTCTGTATTAAACTACCTTGAATCGTGCGAGTGCTGCGTATATCGCCAGTTCCAAATGATCTTTGCACAAATCTGTGTCGTGTGACCAGATTGGGATGATGACGTAATAAGGAGATCGCATGGTTATCGGCTTTCGGTTAGATAAAGCTGTGGCGGTGCACTCGACAAAGACTCCACAATCGAATTACTCACCGCCATCTGCGTTCGACAGGTGGACTGAGTCGGCCCTTAGGTGACAAATTTAAGGGGTTCATGCACGATTTATAAAGTCTATGTCGCTCGTCGGGCAGGATCGCCGACTCGGACTCGGGACTCGGACACGCTGCGGACAAAGTCAGACCTCATTACACGATGCAGTGTACTCGAGGGCATTCACCCCAATCACCAAGACTTCACAAGAATGTAGGGAAGCTCCACTGCGGAGCCGTATGATCGGGGGAAACGGGATAGATGCTACCTGTGGGTGAAAGGATGACCAGCGCGGGATGGGGTCACGAAGGTGAGTTGAAGGCGCTGTTGCTTGCAAATGTCGGAACTCGAGAAGAGTTCATTATTCAGTATTGTTAACGTGGCGTATAGCCAGTCCTTTCTGGTCTTTCACCGAGCCATCGAAGACTTCGAGCGGGAGTGCCGTACCAGTGGCTATGATAATTCATGCGTACGTGTGGCAGTCACCTTCGCTGTCGCCGCGGAGGTTCTATGCTCCCGTCCGACAACTACGTACGTCAGATTGTGTTTGTGGTAGTGCGATAACGCACAAAGGCCTCGCCAAACGGGCTCGTCAAGTATGAATAACTGACTGTTGATGAAGTCAGCCTGTGACAAATGCCTCGCGCATGCAGTCGTTTGACGTATACAGACGGTGAGGCAGAGTCCGGCGCATCACCAAAGAGTCAAAACATTGACAATGTAGGGAAAATTGATGAAAAGCACCCAAATTGTTTTTCTCTGTAACCTCGTGGCGAATGTCAAAAAACCTAAAGGAACCACTCTTGATTGCCAAATGGCTCATCGGTCCGGTGGTATGCATCCACCACATTTTTCAGCGCCTCACACATACACCGTATCAACCTCAAACGCCACAATCTCCCGGCGAAGCCTGCGCGTTCGAGCATTGTCCTGTTAGCGCTATGATCCGACGAACGACGCGTGTTCTGTGCGTGGCCGGCGACACCAACGATCTCGACGTGTTATGCCTATTTCCGGATCTGGGGCACGACGACGGCTCCGGAGTCTTTTCATTATTGGGAGCGAGTCATCAGTTAGATAGACGCTCTGATTACACGCGTTCGGCAACTTCATTCGGAATGTCTGGAAGTTTAGCGCCCAAACAAAGGGGAGACGCGCATTAGCTTCTGCATTCCAAAAAAAAAGCACACGGGTAGTTGGGATGCATTTATGACCATGATCGTGAAGTTAACTCTAGCGGGGAATCGACGAAACATATTTATTCCGTCCAGGCGCTTGTCATAAGACGCATACGCCTTGGTATAACCGTACACCAAGTATGACTGAGCTCGAAGCTGGCAGGAACAGCAGATCCTGTAGCGGCCATCCTCGGAGACGAGGTACCTGCATCTCTGAATACATATTCATTCGGTAATTAGATCGCATATACTGTACATATCCGAGAGAAAACAAGCATGAACCTCGGAGCGAGGCACAACAAGCGCTTTAAGCACATACCATATGCATGCCCTCCCCTCTCATTCCCAAGTTTACTCATTTCGAAACGATGGAAGCAGAAAGACCATTCCTCGGGACCGTTGAGTCGGTAAGTCGGTGTATGTTTGCCCTCTTTTATTCATTTATCATTTGTTTTTACCGGTGGACACGTATGTGACCGATACATGAACCGAACGAGACAGAGTGTGGAGCATGGAGGGACACACATGGACCGCTCACATTTCTTGTACAGTAGCTGCTAGATTAAAACAGTCAATGCATATTGAACGCAAACGAAACACTGACTAGACAAAGCAGATTTGGATGCGAAGCAGACGTAGGGTATTAATACCCCACCCTGCTGATCAAGGAGGCCTGACTGTACTCATTCCACCGTATCTCATGTCCACATACCCAAGTCGCAAGGAGTGATGCGTGATGAGTGATGCGACCCAGAGAAGAGCGCCGCCAATCTCGTGGAATCGGTCATGGTGGGCAGCCAGATACATCGAAAAGGATATAACACACAGGAAATCATATGACGGGGTTTCAATCGTGATTTTTTAGTTGCCGTGCCTCCGACGGAAAGGGTTGAGAAAAAGACACCGAGATGGGCAGGAAATGGAGGACGAAATAGATCGTGTTTGTTTGTTTGTCAGGCCGATGTGCAGGGTTGACGAGGTTCGACGGGGTCGATGATGCTCGAGTATGATTATTATCGATGACGACATGGAGCGTAACGAGGTATGTTTCCAAGAACTACTTCCAAGAAATATCCAAGAGCCGCCAAGGTCGGTAACGTACCTTCCAAGTACATAAGAAAATGCGCTTCGAGCATGCAACTGATCACGAGCGAAGGACGATACCCAGAGCTTGGAGCAAGAACCGCATTCGAAGAGCTCTCCACGAATAAGGTAGACAATAGACCTCATTTTCGAATTCCGGTTTTGCGATATGCAGTATGCATTGTGCATAGGATGATCAAGAATGCGAGGGTTGGTGATCCCCCCTTTTACGCATAAAGGGGCGGGGCGATCCGAAGTGCAGTGCACCGGAGCGAGTCCCATTTTGCGTCATTCGGCTTCGGAGGGCGCTTAAGTCATACGTCGGTGTTTCTAACTTTCTTGGCAGACGAGGCGATCCTGATGTGCAGGAACCGCAGTTGGTTGGTTATGTGAGGGTGACAAAGATCGGCTGGATGGTGCGCAGAGCAGAGCAGTGTTGTGCGTCGGGCGTCGGCGAGGGGAGGGAGGGCGGAGCACCAAAGGCAGTGTAGAGCTGCAGCTGTGTGAAAGTCGGATACGGATTCCTCGGCGAATCAAGGCGAACCCGGATAACGTTAACACTTCCCACTTACACGCTACCAGCAGCCATGTGCACACCTGGCACGCAATGCACTTGCATCTTAGTTTCGCCAGATCCAAGGAGGCGATGAATGAAGGATGGAATTTGGTACTGATCAATACACGACTGATTGGGGTATTAGGTTGGTTGAGTTGATGCTTTGATAGGCGCTGTCTGAAAGGATCGGCATGGGCGGTTAATTTAGACGCGCGTGTTTTGAGTTGGGTTGATATGGAACGCATCGCCCCGCCGGATTCGCCCAAACGCGTGTCGGTTGGCCGCAAGGAGTATGCCTGTTCGGAACGCCTTGGCGCTTAATGGTTTCATTGAACTTGGGACCTAAGCAAAAAAAATACTGCGAGGAGCGATGACCGACGGTCGGACGTTGAGGAGGAGCCGCGAGGCGGTGGTGGGTTTGTGAGCTCGAGTGGAGACTGCGGGAGTAAGGAAAGGACTGAAAGAACAATTTCACGCGGGACGGAGTTGGCGGAGTACGACGTCAGTGAAAGTTTGCCTTGGCAGGGAGCAGCCACGAGCGACGGGTAAACCAGGGATAGGATCGATCGGCATGGGCATGGGAAGGTGTGCTCGTCATCGTCGCCGACGATGTTGTGAGAGTTGAGAGACTAGAGTGAATGAGACGAGACGAAAGAGAGATGGTGATTGTGATGCTGCATGTTTTAGTGTAGTGCGGTGACCGTTTTGACAGAAGAAGCGATAATTGGTTAGTTTCCTGATTTGGACGAGGCAGTGTTTTTGCGAACCACTTCTCTGGGCTTGCAGTTCGAAGGCGGCGCCACGCCTTAGCCATCCACCACCTTTATTACTCCTTCGGTGGCCCTGCCCAATCCCATCTCTCCCCCAATTCACCTCTAGGAATGGCATCTAGTCCTGTCGAAATCCCGGCTATCGTCACAACTGACCTGACCACTCCCCAACCAGATGAACATAATAATAATAATCCAATCCACCCATCTGTACCCCATGACGAGCACCTCTTTGTAGACTCTGCAGACGCCAGCCCGTACTCTCTTGCGCGCTCGATAACTCCTGAGTCTAGTCTACCTCCACCAACGCCGCCACCTACATTTCCCGGTTCTCTCGGTCTAAGTACCCAACAAGCCGGCAGTCACGGTGCACACGCTCACCATACTCGCTCACCAAGCGACCCTGCCTTCCTCTCCCCGCTCTCCGTCCCGAAACCTCCTCTGCTGGAAGTCCCACCACACTCTCCATCGCTCTCTCCAAATTCACCCGCCTCATACGACGGCTCCTCCATCCCGCCCTCCCCAACGCTCTCCACGCGTTCATCCGTGCACTTCTCCACCAGTCTCGCCCTGCGCGACAACAAGCCCGAAGACAGCACCGGTCTAACCAGCCTCGGCCTCCTCGGCGAACCCTCATCAGGGAGCAAACACGGACACGGCCATGGCAGAAAACTTAGCCAAGCCACACTCGCGAGCGGCGTCGGCTCACTTGCCGAGACCGAGCCTGATCATCGCAGTATGCGCACAAGCACAACCATAGACCCGTCCATGATGGGTTCGGCAGGACGCGCTAGTGGCGGTAAGCACGGTAAAGGCGTTGACCGCGATGGGGAAGGAACGGGCGGGGATCACGAGGAGAAAGGCGGCGCGTCGAAGGAAGGCGAGGTCGAGCACCCCGATCCGGAGAAAGACACCACGGATTGCACGCCATTCGCGTTCAAACCCCTGCAGCTCGCGAGTCTAGTGGACCCGAAGAACGTGCATTTGCTGACGGAGATGGGCGGAGTGGAGGGCTTGGTAAGGGGACTAGGTACACATCGGACAAAGGGTCTTAGTGGGGAGTCGCTTCTTTTGAGTAGAAAGGATGATCATCAGTCTGGCGCGGGGGACGGTGCCGGCCAGCGGCACGAGCGAGAGCCTAAAGGCGGGACCGTCGAGTCCGACGCCGACACGGAAAAGCCGCCTCTCTCACCCCCCGGCGACGCGCCACACGACCCAGACGCCGCATACACCGCGGCACTCGACGTCCGCCACCGCGTGTACGGGCTCAACCTCATCCCCACGCGCACCTCCAAATCGCTGCTCACGCTCATGTGGCTCGCCCTAAAAGACAAAGTCCTCGTCCTCCTCACCATCGCCGCCGTCGTCTCCCTCTCCCTCGGGCTCTTCCAGGACTTCGGGCAAAAACGGCCCACATACTCCTGCGGGAACGGGCAGACGTGCACGCAGGCGCCCGTCGACTGGGTGGAGGGCGTCGCGATCATGGCGGCCGTGTTCATCGTCGTCGTCGTCGGCTCGCTCAACGACTGGCAGAAGGAAAAGCAGTTCAAGGTGCTCAACGAGAAGAAGGAGGACCGCACCGTCAAGGTCATGCGCGCGGGCGTGGAACGGGTGGTCAATGTGAAGGATGTGGTGGTCGGCGATGTGGCGCTGTTGGAGCCCGGGGAGGTCATACCGTGCGACGGCGTGTTTTTGGGAGGACATAATGTGCGGTGCGATGAGAGCGGTGCGACGGGGGAGAGCGATGCGATTAAGAAAGTGAGCTATGAGGAGTGCGTGAAGATCGAGGACGTCGGCGCGCATACGGATTGTTTCGTCGTCAGCGGGTCGAAGGTCTTGGAGGGTGTTGGGAGCTACGTCGTTATTGCCGTTGGCGAGAAGAGCTTTAATGGGCGGATAATGATGGGTCCGTTCAATTTACTTTGCTGTACTGTCTTGTATACGCTGACTTGGGCTCGTATTTTAGCGCTGAGAGGAGACACGGATAACACACCGCTACAGATCAAGCTCAACCATCTGGCTGAACTCATTGCGAAACTAGGCAGCGCAGCCGGTCTTATACTATTCTCATGCCTCCTCATCCGATTTTTCGTCCAACTCGGTACCGACAATCCCCATAGGTCAGTTTCCTCTCCTCCTATTCCCCTTCCCTTCCTTACTCAACGGTAAATATTTTTTTCACAGGACACCAAACCAAAAAGGCCTCGCCTTCGTGCAGATCCTCATCATCTCCGTGACGCTCATCGTAGTCGCCGTCCCCGAGGGCCTCCCGCTCGCCGTCACGCTCGCGCTCGCGTTCGCGACGAAGCGCATGACGGCGGAGAAGCTCCTCGTGCGCGTGCTCGGGTCGTGCGAGACGATGGCGAACGCGAGCGTCGTGTGCACGGACAAGACGGGCACGCTCACGCAGAACGTGATGACCGTCGTCGCGGGGTCCGTCGGCATACATGCGAAGTTTGTCAGGAGGCTGGAGGATAATAAGGCAAGGACGAATGCGGGGGAGGAGACGCGTGTTGCGGCTGGTGCGCAGTCTGGGTCACCTTCTGCTTCTGCTGAGGCGCCGGCTTCTGCTTCGACGTCGACGCCGACACCGGCGAGAAAACACCCGAAAGACTTTTCGATCGACCAGTCGAAGCTGAACAGCATCCTCTCTCCCTCCCTCCGCAAGCTCTTCAACGAAGCCATCGCCATCAACTCCACCGCCTTCGAGGACACCGACCCTGACACCGGCACGCTCGAGTTCGTCGGGTCCAAGACCGAGACCGCACTATTGAGTTTCGCGAAGGAGCTGGCGTGGGCGGGGTATGCTGGCGTGCGTACGGCGGCGGCGGAGAGGATCGTGCAGATGATACCGTTCTCGAGCGAGCGGAAGGCGATGGGCGTTGTTGTGAAGTTGCCCGCTGGGCGTGGGGGGAGGGAGAGGGGGTGGAGGGTGTATTTGAAGGGCGCGAGTGAGATTTTGACGAAGAGGTGCACGAGGCACGTCGTGGTGCGGGAGGACGGAGCGCAAAGTGGCGCTGGGGAGGACGAGGAGGTGGAGACGCAGGAGATCGACGCGTTGGCGAAGGACAATATCTCGCGCACGATCATATTCTATGCGAACCAGACGCTGCGGACCATCGCGATTTGCTATCGGGATTTCCAGTCGTGGCCGCCGAGGGGGATGGAGTTCGATTCGGAGAAAGATGTGAGTTGTCTTTTTATATTGTTGTAATCAAGTTTGACTGATTGAATTTGGCGGTCATTCAGGTCCCGTACGACGAGCTTGCATGCGACTTGACGCTCATCAGCATAACCGGCATTGAAGACCCACTGCGCGAAGGTGTGCGGGAGGCAGTCGCGAATTGCCAATTGGCAGGCGTGTCCGTGAAGATGTGCACAGGCGATAACGTGCTTACCGCTCGGTCCATCGCGTTACAATGCGGGATATTCACACCTGGAGGGATTATCATGGAAGGACCGGTTTTCCGCCAACTCAACGATCGCGAGAAGTTGGAGGTCGTGCCTAGACTGCAAGTCCTGGCGCGTTCGTCACCCGAGGACAAGAAAATCCTCGTCGAGAAGCTCAAGGAGCTCGGCGAGATCGTCGGTGTCACAGGCGACGGCACGAACGACGGCCCAGCGCTCAAGACCGCACACGTTGGGTTCTCAATGGGTATCGCAGGAACAGAGGTCGCGAAGGAGGCGTCCGACATCATCCTCATGGACGACAACTTTGCGTCAATCGTCAAGGCTATCATGTGGGGCCGTTGCGTGAACGACGCCGTGCGCAAGTTCCTGCAGTTCCAGATCTCCGTCAACATCACCGCCGTCATCGTCACCTTCGTCACCGCCGTCTCCTCTGCGCAAGAACAGTCTGTGCTTTCGGCCGTTCAACTTCTTTGGATCAATATTATCATGGACACGTTTGCGGCGCTTGCGTTGGCGACGGACCCGGCATCACCCGCGCTCCTCAATCGCAAACCGGAAAGTAAGACCGCGCCGCTGTTCTCGGTTGATATGTACAAGCAGATCATCGGTCAGTCGGCGTACCAGACGGCGTTCACGTTGGTATTCCATTTCTTGGGCAACGATATATTCAACTACAAGCCGGATCCCAACAACGAGGCGGTCCAGATCAAGAATACGGCCATGCTCAATACGCTTGTGTTCAATGCCTTTGTCTTTGCAAATATCTTCAACTCAATTAACTGTCGACGTATTGATCAGAAAAAGAACATCTTTGAAGGGATCGCGCGCAACTATTACTTCATCGCAATCACTCTTCTCGGTTCGTCTGGCGTTTTTTAGATGTTTTTTTGGTATGCTGACCGTGCATTTATCTAACAGAGATCGTCGTACAAGTTGTCATTGTATTCGTCGGCGGTTCGGCCTTCCAGGTTACTCGTATCAACGGACGGGACTGGGCGATATCCATTGCTCTCGGCGTCTTGTCCATCCCCATCGGCTTCCTCATCCGCCTTATCCCTAATCCACCTATCGAGCGTCTCCTGCAGCAGTTGCATATCCTCAAGGATCCAAACGTACTACCGACCGAACGTCCGGATGAATCAGGCGAATGGAACTCGGCTATCAACCTCGTCCGCGATAATCTCAACACATTCTCGAGTGTCCGCGGCGGTCGCATGCGCTCTTCGCAGTTCGTCATCAAGAGCAGATCGGCACGGCTGGATAAGGCTGGCACCAATAAATTGTAAGTCTTCCCTGTCAAACACTCAATTTTGTTGCGTGCTTAGCATTCGGTTTGTAGGCCAACACTCATGGCTATGATGCCAACGCTGGTGGCATCCTCACTTTTCCCGGAACGAGCACCACAAAGTGGACCTCTTCACGACCCTGCACATATCGACCCGTCACGATCATCAGCCGCTTTGTGGGAAGGCAAAGTCCAACTCCACCCCGATACACCGAAAGAAGACCCAGCTTACAAAAAGTGGGGTGGTTCGCGATCACAAGAGGCTTTACCTTAGCATATATTTTTCTTCTTTTGACTCATCTGGGATGGGTGCTTATGATTTTCACACACCCCTTCCCTATCATTTTCTTACCATTCTTCCGCATCGCGAAGAGCTAACATAGTAGGCCATCGTTGGAGGGCAAGAGCACGTCGGCTGCGCGAAGTCCGTAACGATAAGACATGGCGCAGCATGCGGTCCGGCCATTGGACTCGTCTGGACCCGCCTTCACCGTCGGCGCTACCCTACGCTCCCAACCCCAGCTGGTCAAGGTCTATGATGCGCAGAATCGCTTTCCTCTCTTTTTCTCGCTTTTAAGTCAGTCCACGTCTCGTTCATCATACACATAGAATTTGCATCTCCCTTATTCACGATGTCATCACGCAACGATTATCAATAAACGATATAACCATCTACCATTGTGTGAATCTAATTTGAATGATCGTCATCTTGGGTATAATAAGTCTTTGCCTCTCAACTAACAAAGGCTTCCGATAGAGGATACTTTGCGGGTCGTGAACAGTGGTCTCTGACTTATGTCGGATGAACCGTTCTGAATCTTGTAGAAGCAACTAAAAGTGCACATTTCGTACGTCGAACAGTTTCAGAATTTTCCGGCATTGTATGAGCAACATATTCGGAAATCCAACAAACTCCATGCTCTTTGGGTACGGGATAATATTGATAAAATACCAACAACATCCAATGCAAATTTAGGGGGCTCAACTCATGCCTTGCATACGCGCAAACGTTCATGTGATGCTCCGCTTTACCACACGGCTTTGGCGGTCCAAGTCCAGCATTTAAAATGACACTTGACTCATGGTGACCGCTGAGGTCCATCACTGGTCCGCATCCGCCTGTCGCTCCACATGGAAATTTGGCACCGTGACAAGAATTTTGTCTGAGGTAGCAGGGACATTTTTGAAGGATTGAAGGACGTCATCCAGTCCTCCAAATGCAACGTCGTCCAACTGTGGCCAATTCGATCTCCACTCTGTCACGTCATCGATTACCTTCTGGATGTTCGCCCAATCGACGTAGGATGCACACACGATGTTGTCCAGCCTTGCCAGACACCTCCACACATCTGAATATAGATCGTGAGGTCCCATTTTGAACACGATTCCTTTCCACTCGTCAATCACATCGTCCCAGGTAATAGTAGTTTCTGAAAGAACGCAACATGGGGCGTTACCAGGGTCCCACATAAAGTCCACACCGCAGTCATTCCACTATAATTTCGATTTTTCAGAAGTAGACTGAAGGGTGTACTAGGAACCTACCTTTGGTTGGACTCTGGTGCCTTCCCAGTCAATTATCCCAACTATACGCGAAGGGTTATCATATCCAACCATTACGTTGTTGGAATTGAAGTCAGGGTGTAGAATGGAATAGGAACCGACGAACTGGTCCAAAAGCTCGACTTTTTGGACCACGTGCAGAATGGTGGCATAGAGCTTCTCGAAGTCGTCAATCCTAAAGTCCTCAGTATCGTGTCCGTCATTTTGGCGGGCTAGCAGAATTTTCTCCGGTGCAGTTCGAATCTCCGCTAGTTGTTCTTCCATTAGGTCTTTCATTTCCTCTCGCGGTGTGTTCCAAGGTCCTCTATAGATTTCGACGTTCAATCTGGACGTTCGGAGAACTTCGTCCCACAACGAATCCAGATTTGTCAGGATTTTCGTACAAGCTACCGATCTGCGAAAATGAAGTGTTGAATAGCTGAGCTTGGAAGTGAGCAAGTTGCTTTATTATTTCCATTCGAGACACGAGGCATGACTTCGACCACACTTCTGTAAGAGGCCGACCCATAATCTAAAACATGCTAAGTCAATATCGCTCGTCCAAGCAAGACTTACGAACCCTTTCTTGAATCATGTATGCTCCACCAACGTCATTCTCAGGGTTCGCATCGAAAGCAAATACTTGTGGAACTGGGATTGAGGTATTTTTCTTCAGCCATTTAAGCGTGGCAACCTGAGACAAATCAGGCAGAGGCGCGCACAAATGAGAGGGACGCACCTCAGACAAAACCCGGTCTTGACGCTCGATAAGCGGTGGTTCGAAACCTCCTCCAAATGGCATATTGACCCTTGCAATGACGTCTACAGCATTGTCGTCGTCCGATGACAAAGCGAATATCTGTGTTGCATCAGTACCGTAAACTCAATCGATATAGACACATACCTGGTTGAAACCACCTGTTCCGGACATTGACAGGTCTTCAATGTACAAGATCGAAACTGGACTGGCCTTGGTAAATTTTTTGAATGCGATGGTAGCTTCTCGCCGTCGCGAGTCCTGCAATTTCCTTAAGGGCCTCAAGATTTATCCCAGCGGTAAAGGCATTAGATTGCTTGCTATCGTCTTCAGAGATACGGTTCATGTAGCCATTGTGTTCCCTTTCAAGCTCATCCACAGAAGGTGCCTCTGACGCGGGAGGGCAGCACATGAAACTAGTTATATGGCGTCGAACACTCGGAGCAGGACGGTTATTAGTGAGCTATTTCGTTCGTTCGAGCTTCGCTGGTCGTCCGAAGTGAGAGGAAAGAATAGTTTCACTCTTGCCATTCCGGGCTAGCTAAGGAGGAGGTGGACGACTCGGCAATCCAATTTCGCGCATTTCCGCGTTCTCCTTATTTACTTACGTAACGTATGCTCATGGTTCACTTCTGGACGACTATTCGGAGTTCAACATCACAGTTCCGTTACAAAGCACGATGAAAAATTAAGTATACATATGAGAATGTTATTAATAAATATCATGATCAGGCGACGATTGGTAGCGTGGATGTTCCATGTGATCGCAAGTCCAGACGCAATTGATTAACATAATGGAAAAATAGTAGAGGGGTTCAGGTCGTATTCCTTCGAGAGCTGCCTATACATTTCACTTGAAAGACCATCATTTTGTCATTTAGTTAAGTCCTTCCTCAATAGCTGTGAAACAGCAAATGGGTTGAGAGGAGGATGTCAATCGTTAAAATGGAGAAGAACAGAAGAACGGACCATTGTCATCTTCTTCATCCGCTCTGGATCCGTGATTGTGTTGATGTTGAAATTTCTGCAACAATTCTCATGAATATGTTGGGGTGCATTCGCGGGTCCATGAAACATGTACCTGATCATTGTGTATGCACATGCTTCCGCACCATACTCAACAAAGCAATGCTTCAGAAATTCAACATGCTGTGGAAGAAAGATGCCGCAGCCCACAACGTAGCCCAAGTTCAACTCGCCTTCTGGCGAATCCTTCGTCCATATTACGCGGAAAGGCAAAATATTGTCATTTGGTAGGACACCCTGCTTGACGCAGTTTTGGACAAAAATCTCGAATATTTTTTCGACGGGTTCGCGAATGGTTGGATGTAGTTCCGTCGTTAGCCTGACCGCAGCTCGTGTCAATTGGAATGTCGTTGGGATCTTATTCCTAGTGCGTGATGGCCATTTATTGAGTTTAGCATGGAGCAAGTCTTTGAGCGCGCCAGTTTCTCCACTTTCCATACGACAATGAAGCATGACCGTATGTGTTTTTGCTCGTTCTGGATACAGGTGTAGTTGAAGAGTAGCAGCGGCGATAATGTCAACATCCGAGCACATGTCGTGATCCGGCATGATTGTGCTCCTAATTTGGACGATATATTGTGTAATAATTATTGTGAATTTTGCACATCTTTCCGGGGTTCCTACATGTTTAGAGTCTGCACAAGCACCACCACGTCGCACATGTTGTTTGATTGACTTCATCATCCATCACACCTCCAAGTCATCCCGACACATATCGGTGTGGCTCATGTTCATGCAAAATTCTACTCATGTTCAATCCCAGACACATGTTTCATTTCTGCACATGTGTATCTGCTAGGTCAAGTTTTCAACTCATGTTTCCGTTGAGTAAATTTACCGCAGCTTCAAGGTTTAAGTTGGAAAACAGATAATATTTCTGCGTAGTATTGCTTCTATCCGAGAGGGAATACCCGATAACAAATTCAAATAGTATTTTTTAAGGCTTGTCTGTCTCAAATAGCGACGGGTATTCCATAAGTGTGACGTTCATGACGGGATTATTCAAGTCAATATAAATATACGAGAGTCCTACCATTTTTTCACAGGAATATGTATGCGTCAGGAAGCGAACAGTAGACTGCCTCAAATGTTGCGACTTCAACATGCGATGATATTGATTAAATGACATTTGCGAAAGAAGGTACATGTCAATGGATTTCCAAATGCGCGTGTTACTGCAAGTCTAACATGCGTGGAAATACGACACTTGTGTGTTTACAGCTGGAAGGAAATGCGTTGAATTTCAAACATAGCGAGTATCCCATTTGAGAACATAATTTTCTGAATAATGTAGAACTTCTGTTGGAACGGTAATTTTCAACCAATCTGTGCGACAATATTCACCACGAACGCCAACTTCCGTAGAGTTTATGGTAAAACTGATGAACGTGCTGAAATTTTTCAATGTGCTTGTCAAAAATAATTATTACACAGTATAGCTGCCATATCCTAATGAGTTTGCACATGACAAAAAAGGCGCTACGTGAATCAACATCCGCGCAGGACAGTTTGTGAACCGGCCTTAAGCTCGCGAACATGTAAATTTAGTTGCTGTGAGTTTGACACTATAAACCGGCGCACCAATCTTCCCTTTGACACTACATATAAATTCTAATCATGAGTATGGATTAAAGTATTACATCATAGGTAGGCAGACTACTCACCTCGCGAGAGCAGTAAGCATTGTTCCTGCACTACAAGGGATCCGAGGCATTAGTATGTGCACCGGGTTGCACACGAAAGTATCAAGGCTTATGTCGGAAAAATCGAAAAAAGGATATTGGTCAATATAAGGGATTCTTGAATCATTTCAGTGATTACGGTCCCATATCTGGCCGTATTTGCACCATATCTCCCCGTATATGCCTCCGTAATCAATGATATGGTTCAAGAATCACTTATTTCGGCTGACATTATAATTTCGATTTTCCCGACATACTGCCGAGCAAACTTTGTATTCAGGTTTCAGCATTGACTTTATGCAGCCCGGGTTTGAGCAAATGGGCCCAAATTCCAGCGGCTCCATCGTTGGTTGCGCGAAAGCAATGGGACCACCCTAAGTTACGTAAACAAAATGTGGCGGATCGGTGCTCCGTTGTTACTAAAGTCCCAAGATCCCTAGAATGGCGAGAGTGAAACAGGCGCTGAGCAACTTGCTCTTCATACCTCTCACTTCGGACGATCAACGAAGCTCGAACAACCGAGATCTTACTTAACCGTCCAGCTCCCAGAGTTCGACGCCATATAATGTTCTCGAAGTTCGGGTCAGACCCTCTGTGACCCGGGTCGACCCGCGACTCGACCCGCGGGTCAGTCCGGTTCAGGTTCGGTTCAGAGGTGTTGTGCAAAGGTTCGGGTCGAGGGTCAACGCGGTCAGTCATTCACTGACCCACCGCTGACCCGGGTCGACCCCGACCCGACCTTTGAACCTCAAAGTAATGTGAGCACGCGTAGGAACAACTTTCCATCACTAAATGGCGATGATGTTTAGGTGACCACTCACTTAAATCATTTTTTGATGGACAATGCTGCACCAAAATGGCCTGAATATCATCCGACAACGCTTTGATTACCGATTGATGGTGGTCACGGCCCGCTGACAGCCGATACAGCCCTGATTTGGGATGTATTACTTGGTGCCCAGGCTTCCGTTGAGCTCGAGGACCGCTCTGGAGGTGGAAATTAGATGTAAAATTGAGTAAAAAATTATTATTATTCCCTCTGCTCGTGCACAATGGGTCGACCCGGGGTCGACCTCGAACCGACCACGAACTGACCCGACATGAGGGTCATAGGAGGGTCAGGGTCAGAGTCGGCAAGTTTCTGAAAATCTGGCCCGGGTCGGGGTCAGGGTCAGCCAAAAGGCTCTGACCCGACCCTGACCCGAACTTCGAGAACATTAACGCCATATACTATATGTGACTAACTAGCTTCATGTGCTTCCCTCCCGCCTCAGAGGTACCTTCTGTGGAAATCTTGAGGCGCTTGAGGAAATCACAGGACTCGTGACGGCGAAACAATACCACCGCATTCACAAAATGTACCAAGGCCAGCGATCTTGCACTGTGAAGACTTACTGACGTCTGGAACAGGTGGCAACCAGGTACAGTACGTGTCTATACGGAGTGAGCCTCGGTATTCAGATTTTCGCTTTGTCGTCTGACGACCAAAATGTTGTGGACGTCATTGCAAGGGTCAATAGTCCATTTGGAGGAGGTTTTGAACCACCGTTATTGAGCGTAAAGACAGAATTTTGTCTGTGGTGCGTCATTTTTTTAAATAATTTGTAGCATCTCTGATTATATGTCTCAGGTCCCTCAAATGGCTCAAGAAGAACACCTCGATCCCCTTTCCGCATGTATTTGCTTTCGATGCGAACCCTGAGAGTGATGTTGGCGGAGCTTACATGATTCAAGAGAGGGTGCGTAAATCCTGCTTTGAACGCGCACGTTCGACTTATCAAATTTTAGATCTTGGGGCAACCTTTTTCGGAAGGGTCGCGAATGGAAATAATACAGCAACTCGTCGCTTCCAGGCTAAAGTGTTCAACACTTCATTTCGCGGATTGGTAGCCTGTACAAAAATCCTGAAAAATCTGAATTCTTTGTGGGTCGAAGTGCTCCAAACGTTCGGATTGAACGTCGCAAAATCGATCGAGGACCTTGGAACACACCGCGAGAAGAAATGAAAGTCTTAATGGAAGAACAACTAGCCGAGATTCGAACTGAACCGGAGAAAATTCTGCAAGCCCGCCAACGTAACCGCATCGATACTGAGAACTTCAGGATTGGGGACTTCGAAAAGCTCTATGCAGCCATTCTGCAGGTGGTCGAAAAAGTACAGCTTTTGGACCAGTCCGTCGGGTCCTATTCTATTTTGCATCCTGATCTCAATCTTCACAATATCATTGTCGGATACGATGAACCATCGCGTATAATCGGAATAATTGATTGGGAAGGCGCGAGAATCCAGACAAAGGTACGTTCTTAGCCTTCAACTGAACATTCTGAACCTTCATAAATCATAGTGGAAGTACTGTGGTCCAGATTTTTTGTGGAACCCCCGTGAGGCGCCATGTTGCGCACGGTCAGAAACCAATATTACTTGGCGCGATGTTTCTGTGGAGTGGGGCGGAATCCTACGGAAAATGGGACCCCGCGATGCATTTTCAGATGTATGGAGGAACCTGGCACAACTGGGTGCTTTTGTGTGTGGATCAATCGTCAATTGGGCAACTATACAGTATGCAGTCGACTACGTGACGGAGTGGAGATCGAATTGGCCTCTGTTAGACGATGCTGCATTCAAAGAACTGGATGAAGTCTTGCAATCACTCAAAAATACCACACGCGAAATTCTTGACACGACAAAGGATGTTCGTACAGAGGACCTGGTGGACGCGGCATCTGAACTTCCTGATGACAGACAAAACAAACGTTCTACACACGCTGCAAATGAATGACCCGACGACCGTGACGACATGGCCCGTAAGGCGTGGGGTTTTGAATGACTCAATGTCCTTGTGCCTTCCGATCTGCTGCTTGCATCACACCTAATAGAATTGACGAATATTGTTTGTAGTATGGGACACCGATGAGTCGTTTCACTTAATAGAGCCACGAATCATACCTTATGCATGGCATATAAAAATGGCATTTGAATTGCAATTGTTCTGTACTACCTACATCTGCAGAGGACTATCTTGCTGAATGTGCATGATCGTTTGTACCGCATCTCATCCCGTCCACACCGCCTGTCCAACCGTGAATTTCAATTCGAGAAATGGAATAACATATAACTCACAGGGCCTGGTTGCGTATAAGTCACAGGCACAGGATAGTAGATGTTGATGAGGATTCCCGGTTCCTTGACACGTTTTAACGCGATTTCGTACAGTGGTCGTTAAAATAACTTACATTACCGGTGTAAACACCGGGGATCGACACGAGAGGTCCGGGTTTGCCGTTCCCGCCGCCGGTAACATTTATCTGTGCGCAAGAGAGGTAGAACTGCGCGCCACCAAAAGTGCTCGCAACGTGTAGAGCGATTTGTTCCATACGGACGAGATATCTGATTACAAACAATTTGATTTAGCGCATGAGTGAGGATGACAGCGTCAACTTACTGTCCAGAAGGCAGACTCTTGGGAATTGTGAACGTCACTCCCGGGATATCTGTGCAAAACGTCCTTCAATGAAATGTGAAAAGATGTCTAGCGGAATATTTCCTACTTGCGCCAGGGAAACTAATAGAAGTGCCGCCGTTTGTCACTGCGGGAATTTGATACACCTTGAACCAGACAGCACCATTGCCAGCCCAACCAGCTGCAGTGGTAGGGGCCTTCGCCATGTAGACGTTGACAACCTTTTTTAACATTTTGTTAGGACTCCGCGCTTTGCTATAAGCCAATTAACCAACTTACGCCAGCGTGATACATCTCACCATTGCTCATGATCCCCAATTGAGAGCCGGCGGCGACGTTTATCGTGGTTGCGGTCGCATTTGTGACGGATGTGTAGCAACGTAAATCTGGGCTTGTTACGTCGGTGACCTGGTTGCGTTTCAATTCAAAGTGTGTTATGACGAAAAAGAGTGATTTGCATACGGGAGCCTGGCTGTTGAAATTATTGGTCTGGCGTATGTTTACCCATGGTGCCGTCGTTACGCCATTAACGACAAGAGACGGAATCGTGTCTGAAAAGCGCTCGTTGGAATTGATGTCGTGCTCCTTCAAAATTGGAACGTACAGTGGGCGATGGTCTGTGCTACGAAGACTGAAAACAAGGCAAAGCTGACGATTGACTTCATGGCTTCCAGTCGAACGAACTTGGGATGGAGTAGGGCCAGTCATGGTTAATTTATATGCAACTCGGGGACTATTTTCGACCCATGACCATCGCGAAAATAGTGCTCATCTAGCATGGTGATTCTTTATCCGTTGTTTTGGCTCCCAAAAGTGGCGGAGGAACCAAAGAAAGTTCCGATAACTTGACGCATACTTCCCGCGGGGACAGTCACGTACAGACCCCAAACGAGTCGATGCCTTTGGGAGGAGCGAGGATTTTGAATCTTTCCAGTCCATAGGAAATTTGGCCGAGGGTCTTTGACATTTGACGGGCGGTATCTCCAGCTCATTGTGCCAGATTTTATACGATGACAGCAGTGAATATCGTGACCATAAATCGTCCGGCCTATACGAAGGATGATCCCCCACGGGGAAAGGGTCGCAAGGCGGTTCAACTTCGCTCACGAATGCATCAAAACCACCAGAAGGGTCTGAGGTAGCCGCAGCCGTATTTCTCCGGATTGAGTGCAGTCTCTTAGCAAGCGTCTTGCATAAAAATACCGCAATAGTTTGTCTAAAGGGTATTTATGAACATGGGCAGGATTGGTTTCCAGTATATAGTCTTGGATATTTCCGCGAAATACCGATCTTGCACATGACGTATGAGGCATTTAAACGAGGAGTTGTCAAAAGACTCGTCAGGATAAAAGCCGGAGAAAACGCGTGTAGAAGGCAGAAAAGTGTGCCTTGAAACTGTGTTATTTGAATTTGGAAGCTTGGATTTTCTTAAAAAGAGCAACGAGCGATCATGCAGCGACCTGCGAATCCGAACAAGATCAGAGGTAGGTTCGGATCGCGCCCCGCGGTCCGCCTGCCACACTTGGTGGCAACCTTCCCTAGAAGGGGCTTGCCGCAAAGTACACCAAACAAGACTCTCGTGTATGCACACTGCAGGACATTCAAGGGCATTTGGCCACAAACTTTGTATGAGAGAAATGTAGTTTGTATCTTCCTAAATCTGCTTGTGTGGTTTTGCTAGACCACTGGGGTCCAGGTACAACGATGTCGAGAAAATTCGCTATGAAAGTGAAATGTTCCTATTCTCCTTCTTCCCCGTTCCAGGAATGACATTAAAAATCATTTAAATTCACCATAAAATACAATTTTGTACATAAATTGCGTCGGATGGGATTTGCTACGCATAATGGACCTGTACCGAATCCCAGAGGCAAATGTCTTGGGGGAAAATCACAACTGTGACCTTGTGTGACAGCGTGCTTACGCGTCACTCTGACATGAATTTCGACCAGTTTCCTTCCTAACCACAACCACGAAAACAAATGACCTCAAACCCTTCAGAATCTATACCTATGTTGGTTCAAAAATGTTCCGAAGCTTCGTTATTCCTGCCAGAGGATCTGCCAGTGTACCAGGTACTTTGGGCAATGTAAGCGTAGACAAGAGCGTAGAGGGACATTTCCCCACCGCATTTAGGATGCTTTGGTGAGTCCTTGTGTCCCTGGGGCTCATTCTAACGCCCCCACATGCCCATGCAAGGCAGGAGACGCGAACTATCGGTTGCAAGACCTCCGCGACGCACCAAAAATGTCACGTGACCTCGTCAAATATTCGACTCTCGTCGTCGAATCACTCGCTCACAAAGGCCCTCTGGTTCTATATCGTGTTATGGATGGATACATTGGTGTTATAGATGTTTAAATCAATGTGCAGATATGTTGTATAAAATTATTTGACCGGGTTGACTCGTCGTACAACATTCTCTAAGGAAGACCGAAATTTGAAGGAAGCCCAACTTGCTCGCCGTGTACCGAGACCCACAGTCCCTTTGGCGACTAATGTGCCAGCAGGAAATTGTTAATATACATATTTAGTATAAATGTTTCTAATGCTGCTAAGGGGATAGACCCCACATGATGCTGGTACGGACGGAATGCGAGAGCCAGATTCGACGTACTTTGCTCCAAGCCCCTTCTGGAGAAGGTCCTTCGGAGTTTTAACGACTTCCCATTTATGGGAACAGACCTGTCGGAACGCGAAAGAAGGGTCTTGGAACGAACCTAGATCAGAGGGACAAACGGCTAGCCGCGTTATGTCACGATCACGCAAATGTCACGTGACGTTGCTCAAACCAGCGTGGCTGACCTTTTCGGGAACCAACAACTCATTCAACGACGCCCATGGACTCAGAGTGTGGACGAGCCCCGAATTCGTCACCTCAGGCAGACAGGAGCGGGATGTTGATCAGCCCCCCTCCCGAAGAGGTCTTGAGACTTGCAGAAGGTCGGGCTGTTAGGACAAGCGGCTCTGGTTCATCTGCGGTGGCACCAAAGCGCAAACGACTTCCTCCGACTCCTGTTGCCATTCGAGATACTGAAGAGCATCAGACGAACATTACCCCCAACCCACGCCTTCGAAAACAGCCGAAGCATGGCCAGGTTGTCCTTGGAACATCGAAAATACCCAATGTTCAAGGCGAAACACAGAATGTTGCGACATCTTCGCATTCCGGATATCGCAGGAGAGCTTCAACGCCTATACCAGCGTACGACCCACCTGCTGAACACTTTACACCACCCAGAGAAGTGGTTTGCACTCCTCCAGCCGGATCTCGCCAAAAGCAGAGACGAAAGAAACGAGCAAGCTCAAAACCACCCGTGGAGGAGGACGACAAATCCATGGTCCGAAATAAAGGCTTGCATATTAAGACAGAACCGCCAGTCATTGATCTCAGTGCACCCCCACCACCTGCTTCGCCTAGTGATGACCCCATCCTCCTCTCCGGTCCTCCGCAACGTCAGTCATCGCGCAACCCACAGACGCCATCTCCCAGTCGACGTGCGCATCTTGTCGACTTCGAAATGGACTTGGAAATCGCTGGCAACGAGACGATTGAGGTGAACTCATCTCCGGAAAGATTCACTCAGCCAGTCTTCGACTTTGACAACAACATGTCGAGTACCTGGTCAGACAGCGACGACGATGACGTTGCAGAAGAAGCTGAGGGTGAATACACGGGCAAATTCACAGCGTTCAAAGTTCCTATTAAGGCCGATCCTCCTACAAGTACGACGAGTCGAAGAATGCACCAGTGGGGTCGACCTGTCAGCCCACATCCGCTCCGTCCCGGTTCTCGAAGACAAAGCCAGGGCTCTCCACAAACATCTTCGGCCCGTCTGATAGACGATGATGTGTTTACCGATACTGAGGATGGTCCTTATGCAAGTAGAGCACTCAGTTTGAATGACCGACAAATGTCATGCTCTCCTGGAAACGAAGATGGGGTAGATAACCCAGGAGTACGTCACATACATCTACATCGCCGCTAATCCGTATTGACATTTGTTTAGGACGGGCACAGTGTTGACGATCAGCATGATGGTCTGAACTCAACAGACGTCGTTGACACTACTGGCCGGCGGGCTCAGAACCCGTTCGATTTCCACAGTATCGACACACCTACTACTTCCACCTTTATGGCAGGGGATATTATGTTGGTTCCAAAAGAAACGGCAGTGCCGTTTGGAGACCTCAATAACGAACACACTCATTTTGAAGAACACATTACAAAGACCACGTCGGCACGACATCCGTCTCCATTTCTCTCCGACGTAGTCAACGAGGAAACCGAAGTCAGCCATGACGAGGAGAACCCCGAACAAGCGTTCAATAGCGCAGATTTCCATGTGCCAGGCGATGATGATAACGACCACCATGCCACACTCGACACGCCTCGGGAAGAAATCGACGCTGATTCCGATGGCAGCGACGACAGCGGTTTGGAGGTGCCTACCGAAGCAGGCGTAGTTAAAATCATTTCAAATGATCCTAGAGCTGCTGCTCGTGCTGCAGCCATATTGAAGCAGGTGGGTGTTGACTTCACCTTTCATACTTCTCGTTATTCTTGGCTGACACGTACGCAGAATGATTATGACATGATCCCACACCTCGCTCTCAAACGCCGTAGGCGCCAATCCATTGACAGTGCTCTCCGATCGATACGAAGGAAGGACGCATCTGACGCTGGAGTGTCGAAGTCTACCCGCAAATCAATAACCAATCGTCGCTCTACTTTTGGAGGTGTGCTGGGTGGGAAGGTATACATCCCCGGCAGCCCTGCTATGACGCTTCCTGAGCTTCTACATGAAGCCGAATTGGAAGTTGTGTCGTCAAGCCCAAAGAAACTCGTCACGACGACACGGGACGATGAAGTTACACCATCGCTGTTTTCTCCAGAGGACGACGATGTCTCACCAACTAGGGAGGCGGAGTCAACTGAGCGTGAATGGACGAAGAAGGACTGGAAGGCGCTGGATCAATGCTTTTCTGATGAAAGGCTGGCTGTGGCCGTTCAACGAGGCGCAGCAGAGGGAACATTCGCTGGTGTGTATGACGTGGAACTCGGGGATGTGGTTAGACGGTATATCGAGACGATGGGCGGGGAAAGCGTTGTTGAGGGGATGGGTGTCGAATGGACACTGTACGGAACCATTTCTCCCTCATCGTTACTGATCGCTGCTGATAGTTGTCTAATTTTTGAATCAGGGATAAACTCATGCACCGTACCAAAGCCCTTCGCAAGCGTCAGGAAATAGGCAAAGGCGCTCCGCCCACTCCTGACGCTCTGCGACTATTTTGCGTCTCCCCGACTCCTTCGGACATGTTCGTGCCCCATTTCACGCCGACTCCTGCTGATCGTCGTTTACGGGTGCCGCGTACTCTTGGAAAGGGTCCACTGCTGCCTGCACCTGAGCCTGTTACGATGTTCGTGAACAAGCCACCGTTACCTCTGTCTCTTATGGCGCCGCGGTATTCTCATCTGTTGGAGGAGGCTCTGACGGTGCAGAATGAAGGAGATCGCCAAAGGAGCGCGTCACCTGTGGACTCTGTCAATTCCGCGGACGAATCGACAGAGGTACGCGACACGACACCAGAGCGACAGCTGGCCAACCCAGTTCGGGTAGTCCCAGAACCACCGACATCTGCAATTAAACGGTCTCTAAATTATATTACATCATGGCTGCGACCATCGCCTCGCCCATCCAAGCCCACGGCGAAGCGACCAACACATCCTGCTCTTCCCATCCCGCCACCGGAGATTCTCGAGAAACCGCGTGGACCCGTCGCTACCCCCGCACGCAAACCCCTTCCCCGACTATCTCATCCTAAGGAGCTCGTGACGCTGCAGCACGCGCCACTTCCTCCGAAACCTAGCCAGATTCCACGCGTGAAGGAGCCGCCGAAGAGACTAGTGGAGCTGAACCATATACCCGTGCCGCCATCTGAGGAGAGGCCGAGACTGGTGAGCGTGAAGAGGAAGTCGAGTACTGGCAGCGTGAAGGATTTAGTGAAGAACTTTGAAGAGATGGAGAAGAGCGTCGTTACAAAGGGGGAGAGGAGCGGTGTGCCTGCGCAATTGAGGAAGGTGAAGAGCGTGAGCGCGTTGGGCATGGGCGCGGAGAGGAAGGCACCTGCATGGAGACCTTGAATCAATGGTGAGATTTATTTTGGAGATGATCTTGCTTAGTGTTGAGAATTTCAACCGACGTTCCTTGGTAATGTATGATTCCCTCAAGTAAATTTGTATAGAATTGGATAAGCCACTGTAACTCCCAGCCATATATGTGCTTGTCGTCTCCAGGTCTGGGGTCATCTCTCCTGCAAATTTTTGTGTACTGGAATGCTCTAGTGGTAGCCGAAAAGCAAGACCATCCAGCTTGTACCACGCAAACGTCGTCACGAGCACCAAACGACACTCTACGCAAATCCAGGTAGAAAGACATTGACATTCATTGCATTGATCCGAACGTACGTATAAAAGGTAGGCATATTGATATGTAAGATGGGCAGGATCGTGGGGTGCAGAGATTGGCTCGAGTAGGACGCAACAGCAGCAGCAGTTCGTATACAAATTATTACCGCAACGGACACAACGAGTAGTAGCATTGCCGTCCAAACGAAATCTGACAGGAGATCACACGGAGAGTAAAGAAAGACATTGTAAGATAACAAATTTTGTTTCCGGGGTTACTTTCGTTTATTCCTGGCCGAAACCGACGGTTTCCCTGCACGTCGATTGCGCATCAGCTCACAACTTTCAAAGCGGGTAAGGAAATAAACTCACTCTACGGCCAACGTTAATTTCTGCTCCAGGCTTGCATAATCCTTGTAAGGCGGCAAGTCCAAACGATTGAAGCACGTATGACTTTTTGGCAACTGGCTTGGATCGCCGCTCTTCTCGATCGTGAATCTCCTGGGGCCATCGGATCCTTGCAAGTCCTTGAACCCATTGACGGGAATACGGGATGTCCCCGTCGTAAACTGCAACAACCGCGACTTGCGCTCCGCCGGCCAACTGCGAATACACTTCCAGAACCACTGCACGACCTCGTCGTTCATCTCGTATCCGCGGTAGTCGGTGTACTTGATCCAGTCGTCGACGTCGATCTCGGACATGCCACCGATAAGAAGCTCGAGTTCGCGTTCGTCGAAGACGTTGATGAGCTCTTGCGGGATGAGCTCGTTGAACCCAGACATGAATGCTTCGAATTGCTCTTGTACGCGCTTTGAGATGCGGTACTCCACTACGCAGTCAACGTATTCCTTCTTGTTATCTTGCGTGACGGCCTCGTCCGCACCACCGGGTTTGAGATCGATTGTAACCATCTCTCCGAATCGATCTTCAGCAGTCGTGAATGTTTCGTCAATGACGTCCGTAATGTCGTTCTCCCTATAACCCATATGCTCAGTCAGCAGTCAGCTCCCGCAAGACAAACCATGACTTACAGCATCCATGTCAAACCTCGATGCAACTCCGCGTCGACACTCTCCAAATCCGACAGCGTCACCTTCTTCTTCAATATCATCTTGTAAAAGCTGACAATGAAGTAAGCATCCAGGAATCGGCGATGGAAGATCGCCAGTCCAAGGCAGCGGCCAATGAACTTGAAGTAGTTCAAATGCTCAGGGTTGACGCCTGACGCCGGGTTAATCTGGAGTGTGTAATTGTCGTGGGCGGAGTACTCGAATAGACAGTAGAACGGGTTGAACATCTCATGGGAAAGGAGGAAGAAGAATTCTCTGCACTCACGCCGTAAGCCTCACATTTTCAGAATGGGAATAAAAATCGACAAACCTCGAAACACCACCATAATCCAACCCATCCTCACCATCAAACTTAATCATTAGCCTCTTCTTCAAGTCGCTTGGCGTCTGCCTCATGATTTCCGCATAGCTGTCCTCGAAGATATGGTTTCTCCTAATCTTAATCTGGCAATTACCAGGCTGTGCTCTCATCGCCGGTTGACTCCTGAAGTAAATCAACTTTCGGCGGAAGTCGCGTTTGTACTGCGGAACATTTTGGTCTAGGGAGCTCGGCAATCTCGGGTCGTCCCATGTAGTGGTTTTGGTGTTGTGATCCACGAAATAGATCCGCGCGGTGCTCGTGAGACGCATCTCCCAACCGCTCGGCAGAGGACCGAGTTGCGAAATACTCTGTGGTTGCGCCTGGGTGCTCGCGCCATTCGGACCCATAACGCGGATGATCGTCTGTCGCCGCGGGTCTACCCATGTCGTCGTGCGGGTATTGTGATCGACGTAGTACGGCCTGCCTTCAGGCGTGTAACGTTCCTCCCATCCGGCTGGTAACGGTCCACTTCCTGCTGTGGTAGCAGCACTGGTAGCAGCAGGCACTACGCCCGCAGCTGGCGGCGCGGCAGCACTGGGCGGCGCAGCACCAGCGACAGTGCTCTGCGTCCTCGCCACCGGGGTATCCACCATGTCGTCTGCCAACACACGTCGACTATGTTGGTCTCTCGCCGCATTGGTTTCAGAATCCTGAGTCGCAGCGTTCGTAGCCTGGTTGGTCGAAGGTCTGTTCCACGTCGTCGTGCGGGTGTTATGATCGACGTAGTATGTGCGACCTAATGGATCGATGCGTCGTTCCCACCCAGCTGGAAGGGGTCCGTGCTGGTCCTCGTTGGCGTTAAAGTTCCGCGATTGCGCGGACGCTGTGGCGCCAGCACCTGGAGAGGTTGTCTGAGTTGGGGTTGGGGTAGCCGCTCCTGTAGCGGTAGCAGTCGCCGCGGGTTGAGGTACGGTTACAGTTTGGCTCGTAGGACGGGAGGCAGGCGACCTGCCCTCCTCAGAGGGAGCAGCTGCTGTGGCGCTCGGCGACCGATGGACTTGCGGTGTCGGCATGCTCATGAGTGGTTCTGTGGTGATATCAGATGCTGTGACGGTTGCGCTTGGTGTGCGAGACAAGTCAGTGTTCGTGTTGCTGGGACCGACGCCGAGTCCCTCCGGGGCAAGCGATGCTGCTGACGCGTCGATGCCCATGTTCGAGAACGCCGCCTGGAGACTGGTGACAGCAGAGGGACCGGGATTACTGATAGGTTGGCTTGTATTCGTTGATAAGTAAATGATAAGCTTCCCGTGGACGACGAGATTGTCGTTTGATTTCTTCAGGTCGAGCGTGAGCATTTCTGGTCGGATAAATATGATGAGCGGTCCGTGTTGCACGGGATCATCGAAAACATACCGTGGCCTCCCAACTCAAGATCTAGTACATCGCTAACACGGATGTTCACTACACCAAGGAAGCCTTGGTCCCGTCGCTTGAACTTGCGCTGGTCGAAGATCTGAACGGCGACGACGGACGAATCCTTCACGATGCTACCATCCAATCATGTCAACGATCCACAAAACTGATTCGAAGATGTAATTACTACTTACACATCGAAATTTTCATTCCAATACGGATTGAGAGTCTTCTTGATAACGCTTGTCGTGTGGGTTTGCTCGGCGTCGACAGTGATCACCGCAAAGGGATCTGGGAGCCGAAATACATCGCGCTTTGATAGGCCGTCTGCGGCGACGACTGGTATAAAACAATTGTAAGCAATGTGAAGATGTGCAGGAACAATAGCTGAATCATGCCTGTTATTCTGATCTTCCTGGTCCTGGTGGGGATGTGAGCATATCAAAGGGAGCGAAAGAGCAGATATACTGACAGTGGGCCTGCTGAAGGCATCAGCAATGAGTTCGATGTGTGATACGATGAGCAAGATGTCCAGACAACGGCGACGACGGCGACGACGACAATACGGAGTGAGAGATGTGTTCAGTAGCAACGAAGGGAGCCGCAGCGGAGCTGACCAACCCTTCCCAATCCGGTAACGTGCCTTTCTCACGGCTGCTATATAATTCCGTGAACACAGCCTTCTCGTTTTCCAGCCACAGTTCGCCCTTTTCCCTACCGTCATGCCCGAGTTCAAGCCCATACCAACACCTGCGACGAAATATCCAAAGGAAATCCACGGGAAGCTTTCTGATGACCAGGAAGCTCATCGGAAGACCGTTCTCGCTCATTTCAATGGTCATGACTATCAAATTCCCGATCTGGTGAAAGGTCAGTTGAGTGATGAAGAGAAATTTTGGCTGGTGTGTATCCACTCGCTAGGAGCTCCAAAATTTTCTAATTCTATTTTCAGTCAAACGAGTGCATCCTGAGGTAGCCTACATGGTCCCATTTGCGCCTCCTGCTTACGCGTCACACAATAGATACCTGCGCGCCACCAAATGGGAACCCCAGGCCGCCATCAAACGACTCGAAGACACGCTCAAATGGCGACGAGAATACGGTCTTTATGACAAAGTAACCGCCGAACACGTCGAGCCCGAGGTAACGATCTCAATCGCTAATCCTTCGCAATCTTGTACAATTCCATTTAGGGAGTGACGGGCAAGGAAGTCGTATACGGCTACGATACGCATGGGAGACCGTGTCTCTACATGTTTCCCAGTCGACAGAACACGACGGAACCAGAACGCCAGCTCGAATTCGCTGTATGGATGATGGAGCGCGCCGTTGATCTGATGGGTCCAGGCGTTGAGTATGTTCACCGTTATTGATCCGCTCGGCGTCCCACCGACTCTCGCTCCCATCATTAACCCGCTCTCGCCTTCCACAGAGCGCTCGACCTAATGATTAACTTTGCCGACCGATCCAAGAACCCCACCATCGCAACTGCGCGCACGGTACGTCCACCCTTTGCAAGCTCCGTCCAAAATTAGCGCCCAACCTCATGTCCCCCACGCCGAACGCCATTGCTTACATGAACATTCATTACTCCCTCCAGATGCTGCACATCATCCAATCTCACTACCCTGAACGTCTCGGCCTGGCGGTCGTCATCAACGTCCCTTTCCTAATAAATGCATTCTTCAAGCTCATCCTACCCTTCGTGGACCCCATCACGCGTAATAAGATCAAATTCAATCCCACACTGTTCTCCTCTACCTCACCTACTCCTTCGACACCACAGCCCTTGATCTCTGACTCAGACACCAAGACAGACATCACTCCTGAAACGCCTTCCCTACCCTCGACACTCGAGCCCGAATCAATATTCACCCCAGACATGGTAATGTCCTCCGGCTGGGGCGGCTCTCGCGACTTCACCTACTCGCACGAAGAATACTGGCCCGCACTCGTCTCCCTCTGCACTTCCCGACGCGCCGCGCAAATGTCCGCTTGGCGCGCGCTGGGCGGGAAAGTTGGCATAAGCGAGTGGGACGTAAAATGTCGTGCGGCTTCTTCTGCCACTTTCACGGGTATGACGGAGAATTCGACGTCTCAGGTTAATTTGGCGGAGAAGGTGGCTGGCGGTCACGTTGTTGGCGTCAGTGTTATGGATACCGTTCCCGTTGTCGAATAATGGGCTTTTATTGTCTTCCATGCTCTCCCCTCATGCACGTGTCGTACGCATCGTTCTAATGCTTTCACTCGCACTTGGTTTCCATCGTCGAAGTCACCCCTCAGGTTCATCGTCATACATACAATTGTCACAGTCGTATCTCATAGATAGCACACCCTCAGTATATCTTTGAATAGACTAATTTGAAAAAAAATTCGCCGAAAGCTGGAAAGCCACGCGACAGTGGCTATAAATAAGGTCGCCGCTTTATCCTTCGGACAACGTTGACCTGTCGGACATGTCATCTTCGTCTGCCTTCTTCTACGGCACTCTCTTACATCCCAAGGTCATCAAGAGAGTTCTGGGTCATAACGGCGAAAACCTCAAAATCTGTCCGGCGGTCTTACTTGTATGCACAGAAACTGCACTCGAATGTGGCGTGCATGCGTTGATTGGTTTCTCGTGGTTAGGAGCATACACGGCATCACGTCAAGGTAACCTATTCCACGTTTTGACAATACGCTGAACACAGTTGAATTAAGATAACCTGTAAATTTCTAGGATTGCGATTATCCTGCGGTGATTCCGTATGCAAAAGGACACTCTCTGTTCGGTCGTGAACTGAGTCAAGAGGAACGTTCAGTCCGAGGAAACGTAGTCACAGGACTAACCGACGAAGACATGGAACTCTTGGACGTTTTCGAAGGCGATGTACTGCTATCGACTCTCCCTATTTATGACTTACTTGAATAGATAACATCCGCAGGAATACACCCGAGAGAAAGTGCACGTCCATGTCCTCGGTACCTTCGAACCATTAAACGATACATCAGAGCAAACCGTCCCAGCGCACGCAAAGGAACTCCCGTCAGAATTCGGTGACCCAATCGAAACGGACGTTTACATTTGGGCAGCGCCGACTTCGCTCTTGGACCCGAAATTATGGTCATACGACACATTTATTCGCGACAATGCTTGGAAATGGGTCGGACCGACTGAAGATCGTGAATCGTACTTAGAGGTAGACCGCCGGAGGCAGATGAACGGTAATATCAGAAATTAGATTTCGTCTTGGTTATTCGTCATCGCTGAATAGATGTTTCATTTTGATCCTTGTTATGCAATGCGGTAGTCAGTCGATCCGAATCACAAATTCTCAAAATAACCAAGAGGCAAGCAAGAACGCGAGAATCTCGATCGGGTCGTTGAGAATCCTCCAGGTAAATGCACAAACATTACGACGATCGTATCCCAATCTTAACGTCGGCACACGGTACTATAACTTCAATGGCTTCGATATTTGGCCTCCATTGGCTTGGGTGTTTCTAGTTATTTCGTGAGTGGGATATGGTTGAAAGTTCGCAGACGATTGGAAGAGTGACAGACGTGGCATCCCACCTCTGCGGCTGGCCATATGTTCCCGGCGACCTTTGGTGTAGACTTGAATCTTGGCGGCGTGTGATGGAGAGATTGGGACTCGTCAAAAGTCAATTGATCAATGATGAGAGTTTACCAAAGCGTCTTTCGATGCTAATGTCCGAACAGCTATCGTCCCATCAATATTGAGTGCTGAACTCAATTCATGTCATTTCATAAATCCAATGGTAATAAACTTCATGGGAAACGTACTCTTACGATGGTACCGTAATACATCCAGAGGCTGCAGGACCGTGCAGGTCATAGTACTAGTGCTAGACCTCTAACCGGCAGCTCTGTGTTATCGCGACAAACGGGATGCTATATATTAGTGGGCATTTAGAGATGTGTTCATGATCGCGAAACTATCATTCTAGCGGCTTGAAAGTCAAGTGTTGACAATCCCAATCATCGTGTTGCGTATTAGGTGGCGTGAGGAAGCAAAGTAGCAAACGCAACGTTCAAACATCCATCAACAATTCACAGGTTCGATCGATACCACCATTATCAACAGCGACAACATCAATATCTCATGTTCCCCAAGAAGGAAGGCGAGCGCAATGCAACTCAAGACAACGGAACGTCTGCGATACCATCGGATTGTAAGTAACTTCACCTATGATCGCTCACGATGTGGATGATCTCAGGCTCGCGTTAATTTTTGGCGACAGTACCCGATCTCACGGAACCTAGCTCAAGGATATGGGAACCGTACCTCAAGCTCGCAGAAAAATACGACAAGGATCTTGTAGAGAGCTGGCGAGATGATATGGAATCCTTGCTGATATTTGTTGCGTGCGCACTTGTTATCTCCTGGATGAGCGCGCTAACACCGCTTCAGGCTGCTCTCTTCTCTGCGAGCGTCACAGCTTTTGTCATAGAAAGTTACCAAGCTCTGCAGCAGGACACCG
This sequence comes from Rickenella mellea, assembly GCA_004355085.1. Taxonomy (NCBI): domain Eukaryota; kingdom Fungi; phylum Basidiomycota; class Agaricomycetes; order Hymenochaetales; family Rickenellaceae; genus Rickenella; species Rickenella mellea. Next base: position 56,359 of record ML170192.1, read on the forward strand.
GACAGGCTACGCTGGCTGTATTACTTCGGATCTCTGAGCAACTTGCCAATGGGACTATTTCTACGCCGGCAGTTCAACCCATATTTCAGCAACAATCTGGTGACATTGCTGTGAATGTCTTATGGTTTCTCAGTCTAGGTTTCAGTCTAGCATGCGCACTGGCAGCAGTCATGGTCAGGCAATGGGCCCGCCGCTACTTGCGCACTCCCCGCAGTCTTTCCTCCATATCTGACCAGGCCAGGATGCGACAATACCTGTTTGCAAATATGGAGTGGTGGAAAATGGATCTTGTTGTTGAAACTATCCCTATCCTCCTGCATGTCTCCCTCATCCTGTTCATGATTGGACTCCTCCTATTTGTGCACTTTGTCAACTTTCAGGTGGCATTAAGTCTACTCTGTTTTAGTGTTATTGGAGGAGTGGTGTACATATTCCTGACAATAACTCCCTTAATATCTGTAGGTTGTCCATACAGAACACCATTTTCAGGATTGCTTCCACTCAGTGCTAAGCTGTTCACTGCTATTTTAACCGTTGCTCTGGCATGTTTGGCCATGTCAATATGGTTGTTTCTGTCTTTGATCACCATTATTTGTCCTTCCATGCAGGTCTCAAAATGTAGTTGGGCTCTTCAGAACTTGCAGATACTTGGCCAAACTTTCAGTCCATGGTTCAAGCATTTTGTTAGCTTTTTACAATTACTTCACAGGAAAAATATTTATCCTTCATATTGGGATTTAAAGCAGCTAAAGACATGGGTTGGACAGAGCTTAAAAATTTCATCCTTCACAAGTAACTATGATCAGCTTCAAATAAAGGCTTGTGTGCCATTAACTGAGCATGATACTCAATCTCTCCGATGGGTGATGGAGTTCTCAAAGGCAGACAATGATGTTGTTATGATTATTTCATCAGTTTCTGATTTTGTCAAGCCTTTTTTATCAACGCACAAAGTAATTGACACAGCTCCAATTCAATTGCAATATGCTCACAATTTTCATTTGGCACAATATATGCTTATAAAATCAGGAATAGTTCAACATATTCAAAACATAGTTAGGTCATGTGTTGAAAATCGAACTGCTGAGCCTGCAATTCACAAAGTTGTTGTGTCATGTTTTGAATCTATTCACAGTCTGACTCAAAGGTTTTATAAATGTGGCATATATAATAAATACAAATGGGTGAACTTACAGCCACAACTGAAACCAGAATGTTATGCAGAAATGAGAGACATCATATATAAGCAGATAAGGCGTTTGCCATATCATTTGTATGGACGTAGTAATATTGGCCTTCTTTGGACAGCTATTATTACAAGTGTTGTTTTAAACCAGCTTGATGAAATTGAATATCAGATTGCAGTAGAATACACTTCAGAAGATGGTATTTCAATTTTAAAGGATATTTTCAAAATAATCAAATTATACTATTATATTAATTCTTGGGAAAATCAAATCTCTGAACTTGTCACAAACTTTCAATATAAAATGGAGAATACATATATCCCTCCAACATCTGACATGCTCCAAAATGATATTGCTGATATAAAATCAAAATGGAGTACAATGATTCTTGAAAAGCTTAATCCAATTGATGTCTATGATAGTACCTCAGCTGAAGTTCAAATATTGTTTAGTTGTTTTGTAGATGCTGCAGTTTGCTTGGGCCAGTATCAAAAAACAGTTAGAATGGCAGTAGGTGCTGTATACTTACTGATAGATACTCATCTCTGCAAAATGCCTGACTCACCACAAGATGTATTGCAGTTTTTACAAGCTAGGCAGCGTGTTTCCCCATCAGTGTATAATGCATATAGGTATACCACCTTTGGACATATCACAACTGGAGAACCATTTGTGGGTTCCAGATTTTTTTTCCATAAGATGCATTATGATGCTATTACGGTTCGCAGATCAATGGATGATATCAATCATTCAGAATTTCAAACTCTGCAGATATGTTTTATAGACTACTGCAGTGGAATAAGAAATCTTTGCATACAACTTAGAGAAGTATGTCTTTCAAGTTCAGGCTGGCTTGACATGCATGATCCAGTTATCAATAATATTCATTCACAAGTTATCTATGGATTTCTCATGCGCAGAATCTGGGATACCACTGATTGTGAAGATATGTCAGTAAACATTGATGCTGACCATATTTCTCTAATTCACTATCTCTTGGATGAATATAGTACATGGCGTATGCTTCATAAGCTCATTAAAAATACTGCAAAGAATTTAGGATATTCTACTATGTTGGATCCCAATCATATTCACATTGTGAGTACTTCATTGTAATTTATTTATGTGAGTTCATTTTACTGAAATTTTGACAGGAACTTTTGTATTATAATTTGGATTCAGTGGAGAAATAGGCAGAAGTCAAATCATGACTTAATCTGAAGCTGAAGATGTACTGTGACTTTGCCCATTTGTTTTTCCACTTGTAATATATGAGTGAAATGTGAAGCCAGAATTAGGGATGCGCACCGTAACCGTAAAGGCGACCCATAAATACACCGTAATACGGCGACCGTAACCGTACCGTCGAGGATCCTGGCCTGCGAAATGTACGGGCTTACGGATACGGTCCGTTAACCGTCTCA